>VUQS01038470.1:0-10699 GCA_015108495.1 Heterochromis multidens | reverse complement strand
GTTCTCCTGGCAACCGCCAAACCCAGACTCGTCCATCGGATTACCAGATGGAGAAGCATGATTCGTCACTCCAGAGAACACGTCTCCACTGCTCTAGAGTCCAGTGGTGGCGTGCTTTACACGACACTTTGCATCGCACTTGGTGATGTAAGACTTGGATGCAGCTGCTTGACCATGGAAACCCATTCCATGAAGCTCTCTACGCACTGTTCTTGAGCTAATCTGAAGGCTACGTTTAGTTTGGAGGTCTGTAGCTATTGACTCTGCAGAAAGTTGGTGACCTCTGCGCACTATGTGCCTCAGCATCCGCTGACCCCACTCTGTGATTTTATGTGTCCTACCACTTCGTGGCTGAGTTGCTGTCGTTCCCAATCACTTCCACTTTGTTATAATACCACTAACAGTTGACTGTGGAATATTTAGTAGTGAGGAAATTTCGTGACTGGACTTGTTGCACAGGTGGCATCCTATCACGGTACCATACTGGAATTCACTGAGCTCCTGAGAGCGACCCATTCTTTCACAAATGTTTGTAGAAGCAGTCTGCATGCCTAGGTGCTGGATTTTATACACCTGTGGCCACGGAAGTGATTGGAACACCTGAATTTAGTGGTTTCAGTGGGTGAGTGAATACTTTTGGCAATATAGTGTATCTACCAAAGTTTAACTATGGCTGAATTTCATGTAATACCACTTTTTACCACAAGATGGTGCAGCAAGTCATTGTAACCTGAGCAGATTATTTCCAGTGGGAGCTTGTTCTTGAGGACATGGGGGCAGGGCAAAAATGAAATATCAAAAGTGAAAAGTACAGCCACACACAAAAGAAAAGGTTTCAACACACCCAAAAGTAAAATTCTGCCCCCTGGTGGTGAAAGTTTTGGTTAAATTTTAAGTAGAAATGAGTAGAAATACAGCGGCCTTTCTCTGATGGAAGCAGGAACAGCATCTGATGGATCAGCTGGATGTCAGATGGATATATAAAAATTACATCCACTAATTGAGAAATGTGTTCATTCCATTTCAGTTTCGTTGAGGCATTTACAACATTTCTGAATTGGCCCCATTTGTTGCTTTACTTTTTCATTAGTTTTTTTTTTGTTAGCATTGTAACAGAATTATAATCAATAATCAGGTAAATTATAGAACACCTTCCACAGATATGTACAAAATTTCCACAAAAGCCACTTCATGTAATTTATTGCTGACTTCACATCCTTATAACTGTCCTCTGTTTCCATGTGATGCGTTTAGGGGACATCCGTAAATGTAAATGTAGCCACAAAAACAAGGATTACACTGTCCCAGAACAGGCATTGCATTAGTTAAGAATAAAGGAAAACTCGTTGGAATATACTCGCTGTTTGCAGTAATACTAATAATATACTACTGAAAGGCTAAAGGCAGCTGATTGGTCCGTTCCCTCTACAGGTGACTAATGCTGTGGCCATTGTTCGTCCTCCTGGTCATCACGCTGAGAGAGACCATCCCTGTGGCTTCTGTTTATTCAACACAGCGGCTCTCACTGCTCGCCACGCCAAGAAAATCTCCCATGATCCCCTGCTGCGAATCCTCATCTTAGACTGGGATGTTCACCACGGCAATGGGACCCAACACATGTTCGAGGATGATGACAGGTGAGGAGGAGGAGGAGCTTAATTACAGTATTTACCTGCAGTGAAGAAAACAAACTAAAGTGAACTCTGTGTCTGCAGTGTCCTCTACATCTCCCTCCATCGCTACGACAACGGCACATTCTTTCCGTCTTCAGAGGACGCTGCCCCTGACAAGGTGGGCGTGGCCAAGGGGGCAGGGTTTAATGTCAATGTGGCGTGGAGTGGAGGAAGGATGGGTGACTCTGACTACCTTGCTGCGTTTCACCGCGTCGTCATGCCCATCGCCACTGAGGTAACGACATATATATAAAACACACTGAGCTGCAACAATTATTCAGTTAATCAATCAAAGAGTGATCATAATCTTTTGGTAATCAATCACTTTTCAATTAAACATGTCATTAAACATTTGCAGGTTTTAGATGGAGTCCTCTGATAGGTCAGGTTGAACTAATGGAGTCCTCTGATAGGTCAGGTTGAACTAATGGAGTTCTCTGATAGGTCAGGTTGAACTAATGGAGTTCTCTGATAGGTCAGGTTGAACTAATGGAGTCCTCTGATAGGTCTGGTTAAACATTGTACAGTTTGACCTTAAAGAGTCCTCAGGGCAGTTAGACACAATGGAGTTCCTTTGATTGGTCAGGTTGAACTAATGGAGTTCTCTGATAGGTCAGGTTGAACTAATGGAGTTCTCTGATAGGTCAGGTTGAACTAATGGAGTTCTCTGATAGGTCAGGTTGAACTAATGGAGTCCTCTGACTGGTTAAACATTGTACAGTTTGACCTTAAAGAGTCCTCAGGGCAGTTAGACACAATGGAGTTCCTTTGATTGGTCAGTTTGACCTTAAAGAGTTCTCTGATTGGTTGATTAGCCTTTTATTGTTCCCCTTATTTATTTTCTCTCTGCAGTTTAACCCCAGTCTGGTCCTGGTGTCGGCCGGGTTCGACGCAGCTCGGGGGGATCCGCTGGGCGGCTACAATGTGACTCCAGAAGGATACGCCCACCTTACACACATGCTGATGTCACTGGCTGGGGGGCGGGTCCTGGTCATCCTGGAGGTGAGCTGGGATGATGAATTGAAAGTGAAAAGTAGATTCAGTGAAAATGACTGAAGTGAACAGCGTCTCTTTCTCCTCAGGGAGGTTACAACTTGTCGTCCATCTCTGACTCCATGGCGATGTGCACCAGTGTGTTGCTAGGAGACCCCCCTCCCACCTTGGTGACACCCCTTCCTCCTCCTCACCACAGTGCCGTGGCAACGATAAACGAGGTCATCCAATACCACGCCCCCTACTGGAGGTCCCTGGGGATACACAGTGAGTCCAGAATCTCCTCTCCTCTCCCTTTAAGCCAGCTCTCTTCTGATTGGCTGTCCCTTGAGGGCAGAAATTTTAAACAGGTGGGCGGAGTTTCTGTGGGAAATTTAAAACTTAAAATAACTTGAACTGAGTCATTAAAGAGATGAGTTTGATTTTTACTGGACTGGAGTGTGTGTAGAGGCCTGCTGAGACCAGGACCAGGTTCTGGTTCTGAGTTGATGGAGTCTATTCATGTGCCTGATGTACCAGTTTATGCCTGTTATTTCATTTGAATGTCTCTTCCTGTCGTTCAGTTCCAGAGTCTGTCCGGGCGGCTCTGCCCTCCCTGAAGCATCGTGGGAAACGCAGTTCTAAAGGAAAAGGCAGAAAGTCAGAGCAGAGCATCAATGACAAACCGCCACTGCCCCCTGCAGGACTGGAGGATTCCACGGTATTGCACCGATAAATTGAGATGAGACTTCTTATAAAGAAAACAAACTTTAACTGAGGCTCCTCCTCATTTCTTTTGTCCAATCAGAAGGAGCGCAGTCTGGAGCTGCTCACTCAGGGACTGGCCAGTTTGGACATCAGTCAGACCTCAGCCAATCACAATCCTGCTGCATCCTCTCCAGTGGGAGGGGCCAGGCCAAAGGTCCCCCTGAGCGCCGAGAAGCTCACCTGTGAAGGAGAAGTGAAGGAGGAGTCAGGTGACATTACACCTGAGCGCAGCGAATCAGCAGAGAGTATGCCGTGTCAGGTGAGTCAGTAACATTGTTTCACGTCCCACCCCCTCTGTGATCCTTACAACTTCCTGATTTTTATCTTTCACAGCCTGTTGCCGTAGCAGCACCAGAGTCGGTTGCAGGTGGAGACGAGGCTGGAGTTGGAGGTGGAGCGGGGGTGGAGTCAGAGCCCGAGGGAGCATGTGGTTGGTCAAAGCCTCAGACGTCCCTGGAGCTGATGTGTGGCGCCGACATAGATGGAGTCAGACATGATTTAATTGTGTTGATTAATAAAGTTTAAAATCCTGACGAGTCTGTCTGACTGTCTGTCTCTCTGTCTGTCGCCCTCTATAGTCAACTCTGTATGTGGTGGACCCTCTCTCCTGGTGTCCTCACCTGGATGCTGTTAAGCCCCTCCCCTTCTCGGGTATAGACGTCTTCTTGCCGTGTCAGGAGTGCGGCTCTGAGGCTGAGAACTGGATCTGTCTCACCTGCTACCAGGTCACACGTCTCACCTGTGCACCACATACATCCACAATGCTGATTTGACTCACCTGCTGACGTGACGTTACTGTCTGCGTGTTTCAGGTGTTCTGTGGTCGCTATGTGAAGGAACACATGGTGAATCACGGCGTCGTGTCTGAACATCCGCTGGTTCTCAGCTTCTGCGATCTGTCCGCGTGGTGCTACCTGTGTGAGGCCTACGTACACAACCAGGTGACATCACTACCTGTCTACTTCACACGCAGCCGCCCCAGTACAAATAAAATTTAAACCAAGGGGGTCAAATTCAGTCTTCACACCTTGAAATGAGAATCACATCAAGAACTAGATAAACACAGTTAATTTAACTCAACACATGTTTCAGGCACATCTTTGTCCAAATAAAGCCCTCGAACAGAAAACAACAAAGTTATTACACTTTATAACATTTAGTCAGAGAAATGAATGCATGCTACCACAGTACCATAAAGCAAACTCTGAGCAGCCTGTTTCACAAGCCTGATTTTAACAGGTTTTATTCAAACCAAATATATCCAATGTAAAAACCAAATAATGGATCTTTAACTTGCACATATAAGTCTTAACTAGCCTGGTTCATAGGCTTGAACATGACCATGAAATAATAATTAAATTAAGACTGATTGTGGCTCACTGGTGACATACAGCCAAGCTTTCTGCCATGAAACTAGCTGCACATAAAAATGAAACAGAATGCTACATGTACATAAACATAACTAGCTTAAAAGTGTTGTTTTCTTATTTTGAGATGCATTTAATTGCTTCATTGCAATAATCTAACCTATTGTTTTCACTTTGTGGAAACTGTGTCCACACCTGTACGTCTACCGTTCAGTTTTTGTAGCCCTACCGCGACCAGTTTTAACCAGGGAGATGGCGTTGGGGTTTCAGCTGTGTTTGCTGGGAAGATAAACCTGTGAGGTCGACGAAACCCCAAACGTAGCTCCAAACCCTAACTCTGTGTTTAAGAGAAAAGCAGAAAGGACTTCAACAAATTCATGTCAGTCAGGAGGATATTTTTGATGTTGTTTTTGTCCCCCAATTGCTGAGAAGAAGAATTTGTTAAAAAGCATATTCTGATAGCAGAGGGTTAGGGTCATTACCGGCGATAACTCAGACCTCACAGGGTTAAACTAATTCTCATTTGATTGTAATATCTGAGACAAGCCACTGGTAATATAACTTCAACTAGTGTTCAGCCAAATTATGTGCAACAACATCCAGTCCAGCTGAGTGCAGTCATTGGCTGCCTGTTTGCAGTTTCTGAGACATCTTTGCTGTGAATGTCGCTCGCTGTGCTGCTCCTGCATGGTGGTATTTATGTTTACTCTGATAGCACAAAGGCTCATGGGATATGAGAGATTAAAAAAGACTGAAAAACGACACATCTGTGAAGAGCTGCGTTCACACACGGCAACTTTTTCTTCCATTTAAACGTCAAACACAGTTTAAAAATGTCAATCAGTGTATAAAAAGCGCCGGCTGGAGATACTGAAATGTGAAACAGGAGGGAAACCAGGCGATTTATGAAGCATTTGGCTTTCCATACAGACGGGACAGATTTTACAGACGAGATTCTGTGTGACTGAGTTACCTTTGGTTCTTTTAAATGTTATCACGTGACTGAGTTTCTGCTCTCACGTGTCTGACGGTGATTAACACGTTTCTTCTCCTGTTGTTCAGATTCTGTTTGAAGCTAAAAACGCTGCTCACTGCTCTAAGTTTGGAGAGGAGATCCCTCCCTGGAGCTGAGCGGAGGACGACGCTGTAAAACCTCACGGCTGCATTTGTTTCCGTCTTTTCTTCTGACTGTCTTCCTTCACTTTGATTGGACGGTTGAGTGCATTGCTATGGATACCAGCAGCAGTGGTGCTTCGTGGGAAAACGCTGTTAAATGTAGCAGCTTTGTACGGCATCCCACAACTGCCAAAACACAAAAACTCACATGCAAAAAAACAAAAACAAAACAAAAAACATAAAACAAGCAAAAGATGTTTCTATTATTATTATTTTTTTTTTACTTCAGATCAGCAGTGACCTTCATCTTCATCATCATCAGCAAGTTGTCGGTTCTATTCTCTGAAAATGTGACCAAATACCAGCATACTCTGGATACTTTTATTTTGAAAACCCTGAACAGAAGCAGTTGACGAAGCAAAAGGAAGACAGATGTTGTCAGAGACAGGAAAAATTTTGGCTCAGGAGGACCTCATTGTAAAGGCATAGTGGTAATGCCACCAAGAGGCCACGCCCCCTCCAGAGAGCATCACAATAATGAAATTTTTAAGTGTAATTTCTGCTATTTTTGGTTCACTCGCCTTTCAGTGTTCAACATTTGTTGTAATGTTCCTTTAACAAACCGAGTGATTGCCAAAATGTGAGTGACAGCGTGACGTCAATCCATCAGAGCTAAACAAACAACATCACAGTTTAAATGATAAAATAATAAAAATAAGAGTCTGAAAACAGGAACTTTTATTTTTTAGAGGAAAAAAAAGGAATTTTAGATAAAGTCAAACTTTTTCTCTTTCTAGCTGAAATGTTGCAGCAATAAATCAGTGAGATTTATCAATAATTTTGATCACTTTCTGAGTTAAGTGATTTGTTTGGTTCTATAATGTAAACAAAAACTTTTTTATGAAGGAAAGCAGCTGAAGAGAAGATGGATTAATGGACTTTAAAAAAAAAAATGCTGATTGCTTTTCTTGTGGGTCAGATCGGAGGAGCTCTGTGTGCTGTGCAATAAGACTCAGTTTGTCTGCCTGTTCCTAAACTCTTTATTTCTATTAAACTGTTTGTTTGCACCAAATCAGACTGGATCAATATTCAGTGTCTGAGTTTCTGCAGTATGTGGAGAGAAAAATCAGGAAGAAGCAAAGAAAATAAAGCAAACTTCTCGTTTTCTGTTGACTCTTTTTCTTATTTTCCATCATGTATCTCCTGCTCCAGTGCTGAGAGCCAGAAGCTCAGACTTCAGACTGCTCTAACACTTTTTTTTTTTCTATTCCTGGCTCTATTATGTCATTATCAGGCTGTCCTAAAAACTCCCTGAAAAATCTTCAGATGATCCAAAATGCTGCAGCGAGAGTACTGACAGGGACTAGAAAGAGAGAGCATATTTCTCCCATATTGGCTTCTCTTCATTGGCTCCCTGTTAAATCCAGAATTGAATTTAAAATCCTTCTCCTTACATACAAGGTCTTGAATAATCAGGCCCCATCTTATCTTAAAGACCTCATAGTACCATATCACCCCAATAGAGCACTTCGCTCTCAGACTGCTGGCTTACTTGTGGTTCCTAGGATATTTAAAAGTAGAATGGGAGGCAGAGCCTTCAGCTTTCAGGCCCCTCTTCTGTGGAACCAGCTCCCAGTTTGGATTCAGGAGACAGACACCCTCTCTACTTTTAAGATTAAAGATTAGGCTTAAAACTTTCCTTTTTGATTAAAGTGTATTTTTAGGGCTGGGTCATCCCTTAGTTATGCTGCTATAGGATCAGGCTGCTGGGGGACTTCCCATGATGCACTGAGCTGTTTTTCTTCACTCCCCATATGTTTATACACCATTACTGCATGATGTTGTCCTTTTTCTCTTCTCTCTCCTGTAGTTTTGTAGTTTGTCTTTTTTCCCCCTCTTGCTCAGCTCTCTTTCCTGCTACCCTCACCGGTTGCAGCAGATGGCTGCCCCTCCCTGAGCCTGGTTCTGCCGGAGGTTCTCTGACTGTTTAAAAGGGGTTATTCCATCCCACAACTTCTTGTTCATATGATTGATCATCGGGGTTCTCCCTCTGATGTTGCAGCGTCTTTGCCTTACAATATAAAGCTCCTTGAGGTGACTGTTGTGCACTGGAGCTACATAACTGAATTGTATAATGGCAGTAAGTGCACATTCCTAATATGGTCACTTAAATGGCCCGACCCACCTGCTATTCAAACTTTATTTTTACAAGGGGCAGCCAATCAAAAGAAAATTACCTTAAAGGGGGAGGAGGTAAATCAGATTCTTCCAGAGGATGAACTGAGGCGCTCCACCAAGGCCCAGAATCAGATAAATAAGGATTATTTTGACCTGTGAATCATGCAAAGACACTCTAGTAGAAACAAAAAATAACAATATGGAGAACTAAAAAAAAACAAAAACTTATCAGGTTGGATTTTATTAAACCTTACAGTTAGGGGCGTGGCTGCTTTAACTCACCTTCATGCTAAACACCAGCAGCTGTGGCCGACAGCTGTACTCCAGGCCTCACCTCTGCTAACCGGAACTAACTGAAGTCACTGATTTGGACCTCTCCTCCCTGCTTGTGGTGTCGGTGCCCTTTGAAGCATTTCTGAAGGAATTATCTGCAAAGTCATATGTTTTGCTGTGAGGTCGAGGCCATCCAGGAAGTCTATATGGCAGTTTGGTGAGTGACATGACATCCCTGTATTTTATTTCAAATTAGCAGATGTGTGTGACGCATTCATACCATTTATGGATGCAGCTTACTAAACAAACTTACTCCTCCCGCTCATTCAAATATGGTCACTTCTGGCTCTTTAACACTGCGAAGGCTAAAATCAAATAGGTGATGTGTATGAGCATGCTCAGTGTTAAACGGTCAGAGAAGTGATCTTTTCATTAAGTCGCGCACCTTTACAGAATATAATGCATTGCTGCAAATTAACAGGCATATAAAGAAGGTAAAATGAGTTCAATGCTTTGCTGCTCACATCTTTTTTCCTCTTGTTGTATATAAATAAAACTGAAGATTCAGTCCTGCTCCTGTTGCAGCTCCTCCGTCCTCCTGTAGGAGGCGCAGACCATTACAAATTACAAAGCCTGGAGCTTCGAGTGTTGAGGCTCGTCTGTTCGTGTTTCTCCGTCACACCTCCTCCCGCTCCGCTTATTGATCAGCAGATTATTGTTTACAGCACCAGAAGCTCCACATCCGGGGATGTAGAGGAGCCCGCCCCCTCCCTGCTGCTGCAGCATCCTCTCATCCCGCAGACAGACGGACGGACAGACAGACAGGTGAAGCGCCTCCCGCAGACAGACAGGTAGAGCTTTTCCCGCTGCAGGTTGGTTGATGATATTGTTCTGTTTTTACCGGATGAACGCGGCTGCAGCTCGTGCCGTTTCTGTGCGCCCTGCTCGGTAAATCACGGCGTGATGATGTGGCGTTGGTCTGTAGGTGAGGTGATGTTTATCGGCCGCTGATTGGCTGTCGGTAGCTCTGATTCTGCTGCACGTTAAACATCTGCAGCTTTTCTTGTTGTTCTCAGTGTCAGCTCCGGTTTATCTCCAGTTGATTCCTGTAGGATTTTACTGCTGTTTGTCCTGAATATCGTAGCTTGTGTTCATTGTTGCAGAGAAAGATGATGCAGAACCTGTCTGAGCATCTTCCTGTTTCTCAGTGATTTACTGATACTTCCTCTGTACAGCTAGGGATGTACAATTAATTGAATTTTAATCTCGATCACGATTTTGGCTTTCCACAAATGCATGCTCCGCCAATTAAAAGGCAAAGCAAAAGCAAATCAAGCGCTCCCTCAATTAGCACCTGACCACATGCCTGCATGTGCCAATCACAGCTGTTTCCTGCACCGCGCAGCTTGAAGTTTCCTGGTGTAGTTAGGTAGAGCTCAGTCAGGTAGTGGCCGTTTCTGTCAGTGAGTTTATTCTTGGCCTCCCTTACAGTTTACGTCCTGTTTTATTTTGAAGGTGAGTTCCATGTGTTTTTATTTCCCTCCTTTGTTGTATTTCCCGTCATCATTAGTGTCTGATTAAATTCAATTCACTTTTATTTATGTAGCACCAAATCACAACAACAGCCCCCTCAAGGTGCTTTATATTGTAGGTAAAGACCCTACAGTAATACAGAGAAAACCCCAACAATCAGAAGACTCCCTATGAGCAAGCACTTGGAGACAGTGGGAAGGAAAAACTCCCTTTTAACAGGAAGAAACCTGACAGAACCAGTGAGGGATTGAGTTTACCTCTTCCTTATCAGAATCAGAATACTTTATTAATCCCAGAGGAAATTATGTGGTCACAGTTGCTCCTGGACAGTAAGAAAAGTAATTAACAAGTTAAAATATCAATATTAAATAATACAACATATTACAAAATTACAAAATATTACAAATAGTTTTAATAATACAAATAACTCTAATATATAAATGTCCCAATATATTACACAAAATTGAATATAGATAAAGTTGAATTGAGGTGCCCCGCTTATCATACTGCCTTTAATATATTAAGGGTGTACAGTTGTTGCAGTGTATACTTGTGCTTTAGATGGAGGAGTTGTACAGAGAGAGCCACAGGCAGGAATGATTTCCTGTGTTGTTCAGTGGTGCATTTGGGTAATCTCAGTCTCTCACTGAAAGTGCTCCTGTGACTGGCCAGCATGTCATGGAGTGGGTGGGAGGTATTGTCCAGCATTGTCCTTAACTTGGACAACATCCGCCTCTCCGACACCACCTTTACAGAGTCCAGCTCCATCCACACAACGTTACTGGTCTTGCGGATCAGTTTGTTGAGTCTGTTGGCATC
>VUQS01038465.1:0-11509 GCA_015108495.1 Heterochromis multidens | reverse complement strand
TCCATACATACAGAGAGAAAAGTTTAGTTTTTATAATTAGTTTAAATATATATTTCTTTAATTTACTGAGTTATTTAATTAATCGTGCCTTAACTATGGAAACTGTATTTGTGTTTTCATGACACAGAACTAAAAATACTGCATCTTTAAGCTCTCTAATGCTGTAGGGCAAATGCTGACTGTGCTAAGGTTAATGCAGCATTACAGTATACATTAAGCATATACTGACCTCTGCTCTGTTTACAGTGACAGTGCCCTCTGAAGATAAGGGAGTTACAAAGAGCTAAGCAGGCAACTAGGATGGGCTTATTTTAAAAGCAACAACTTGCTGACAACAGCGACAAGTACCAGCAATTATTTCAAACACACTTTATACCTTATTACGGATCAGAATATTTGAGGTGTATATAACAGTATCAGTGTTTCATCCAGTTACATGGTTAAACAGACAGGTTACTTGAAGAATTAATCAAAGCAGATGAAGATCTGAATATCAGTATAATGAATATTTCTTACTCTGCTCATTTGCATGCAAAAAACAGTAATGCTAAATAAACTAAGCTGTTTTGTATATTATGCAACAGAGACAAACAGGACAGGACTTAATCCGCTGATGACTGGACCAGCAGATGGTGTGTAAATAATGTACGCGGTCCCATGGGAACATCTGAGTCTGTCTCAGTTTGGTTTGATGCACCAAGCCCTCTCCCTTACACAAAGTGACCCTAATAATGATGACTATTCCATAATGTTCATTTAATGCAAGGACAGAGATATAACTATTTAAATTATAAACAAACATGGTGAACAAAATCTGATCTGTGCAATACCAAGATTACAAATTACTTAGCAGTCAGTACACAGAACGTTTTCTGCCCTGTGTTGTTTTTAACCTGCATGCATACTGCAGTAAAAGGGAAGACATTTCACAAATAGTATTTATCTTGGTTGGGTTTGCATAGAGCAAAAGGCTTTTTTGGAGTATTTGATATTTGAGCTTTTCAAAATGCTTGTTGTTTTATTTACATGAAAACACCTGGCAAGAAAAAAAATCTCTCTTTCACTTGCTCAGCTCTCAAAGGGAACTCAGGGAACAGACTCACAGTTGCAGAACAGCACTCCTGCTGCCTGGAGCCGGTGGGGATTCAATGTCTTTCTCAAGGGCACTTCATCTGGGAAGATTCTTGTCATCATGAGGGCATTCTCCAGTCACAGTGTGGTTTCCCAATAAAGAAAACTGCCAGGACAGATAGTGGAAGCAGCAATGACATCCTCAACTCTTTTTCGCTCATGTTCTCTCTCTCTCAGTAACTACACACTAGCAGCTCACTACAGACCACTGCTGCAGTAGATGGGCTCTCATGTTTGTGAGTTTTGGCCTTGGCCAAAGCTTATGTGCATGTGAAAACTGTGGAGTTGAAAGTCCCACCATCCCTTTAAAAAGCTTTAGCAATGACAATGAAAAGCAGCTTTCATGGCTTAGATTGTTATGGAGGGGAAAAAAACCCAAAACAAAAAACCCCTCAGTTCCAGATCAGTAATGATGATTGTGACTGCTGGCAAGAGTGCAAAAATGAAGGTACTATTTGCATGGAGTTTTTTGATTGTTCTGGCAAATGAAGTGTTGTTTTTGCTGTAACAGTGATGGATGTGATAATGTTGGCAATGGCAGTGGATGCAAAGATTAGATGATGACACACTGGCTACTTTTCTGTGGCAACAGGAGCCGTATTGTCTTCGCAGAGATGGTGATTAGCAAAAAGGCTAAAATGACACTTGATAATAGGTTTGCTGACCGTAAAGTAGAGAGAAGAGGCATCAAGAGCTAAAATGTAATAAGAACAACAAGGTGCAATTGATACTATGAGTCATGTGTATTTAATAAGCCCAAGCCACCCTCCCTATGCAGTTGTTGGTTCTTCTTCCAAAGTTCTTCTTGGACCAATTAACATCATAATTAATCCTAAATGTGTTATTTTTGCAGCTGCATCTGTTGCTGCTGTACTAAATATGTAAAGACCCATTAAACTACCACTGATGTAATCATCTTCACTGTCAGCTTTTAGTTGTGTAACTGACTGATGTCACAAGGAACTGTGATGTTTCCATCAGTATGTAGGTAAATTTAGTCAAAGCAGTCTTAATGAGCATCTTAGCCGTTCTACCCAGAACTGAGGTGAAATTGTGTGACTGCTTTGTTCTTAAATTGTTCTGATTATTCAGCTGGTGGATTGTAGTTGAGTAGTCAGTAGCCTAACTCATAAGGATTTGGGTCACAGAAGCCTTTATGTTTGAAATATTTTCATTTGTATATGCTTGCTGAATTTCCTGTTTTTCTTCCTAGCTTTGTTTATTTCCCACCCTCCTTCCATCCCTATTTTGTGATGATCTGCCCCATCCTGAGATATTTGTAGCCTCTCCCTTACATTTGTCTATTTTCCAGGCTTATTCACCAAATAATTGAAAAAACACAGTAGCCTTGGGAAAAACAACTTTTCCTTCTGTCTGCTTAAGTTTTCTGAGTTTTTACCTTGGACTTTGTTGTACCTTTTCGTAAAGGTGTTCAGTTTCACTAGACGTCTCTAATTTTGTATCAGCCGTATCATTAAAGGGTGCTTTGTTTTTTTTCACCTATCACCATGTGTCTGTTTCTGGATCCTATTTCTAATTTTAAAAAAACTGGATACAGTGTGGAGGTGACCACTTTACACTTTTACACTTGTTTCCTCTGCTTTAACCGTAACCATGAGAAATCCTAACCACATGTTATATCATTAATGGGGAGACTGTAGCTCAGGAGGTAGAACAGGTCATCTACTAATCAGAAGGTTGGTGGTTCAATCCTTGGCTGCTCTAGTGCCAAAGCATCTTTGTGCAAGATACTGAACGCTGAGTTGCTCCCGATGCATTCATCAGAGTGTGAATGTTATAGAAATGAATGACCTCAGACATAAAAAGAATAGGTGAATGACATATGTTGTAAAAAGAGCTTTGAGTGCTCAAGTAGAGTAGCAAAGCACAATATAAGAACCAGTCCATTTACCATAATTTGGAGGAAATTATTGGTGAATTCCTTGATGAGGAGGGGATGTGTCATGGCTGTTATATTTGTTGTGTTTCTAGTTTCCCTTCCTCCTAACTTCTGTGTTCCCCTGTCTTCATGTTTAGGGTGCTTTTCAATAGTCCATTTTGCTTAGGAAGGTTCCTCACTGACAGACATGACCTGGAAGTATCTGCGTGGTGGCCATAATAAGAGCTGTTCCAATTCTCCAAATATTAAGGAAAAGAGCTTCAATGCTTTCTTTATTGCTTCCTTTAGCATAGGATACACTAGGACCATGCTTTATGAAAGAAGAGGAGAAAATGCCATCCCATAATTCATTGCAATGGACCATCCGATCATTCATTAAAACAATCAATATGATAAACAAAGTGGTGCAGATCATGTAAATGTTAATTATAACTGCATTTTCCATTTCATGCCATAACCTGCTGACATATTTTGAATTTTTAACAATAGCCTGTTAAACACACAGCTGAACATCACACTGCTGGAACAAAAACTACTTCTTATTGAGTTGTTGCTGCATGAAGAACGCAGAATGTTATACAAGCTCAAGATTATGATTTATATTAACTGATAAAAGTGTGCTTAAGGTTCTGTATAATCAGTTTTCATTAGTAATGTCCTTTGCTGTATTGCAGCCTTAAGGGTTAATTTTTACTTCAGTTCATCTGGGACAAGTGATGGATGAAGGGAATTTTACTGCAGTCACAGAAATCCTAAACAGCGAGGAGGACAGGAGTTACACTGGATCACAGCAGGTAAATACAACCTGTTCCAATTCTCAGTGCAAGGGTCTTCTCTTTTCCTAAGTCCTTATCAATTCTCCTACCTGCCTTTCCTTGACCTCAATGACATTTTCACATCATTTGTAATGTCAAATGCACCCTTAGTATTTTAGTGTTCGTTCTTTTGGTTACTTCCTGTTTTACTTTGGAGATTGAGTTCCTTGTGTGTGGTTTTACTTCCTGCTTTTGTCCCCTGCTTTCCTGATTGTCAGCTCCACCTTAGTTGTTCCCACCTGTGTCTTGTTTCCCAATCATCCCTCCGTTTCTCATTTCCCAAACTGCACATCTTCACTCTTCCCCTTGACTCCTCTCCTCCCACTAGAGATGTAAGCAAAGGAGGTGAGGAAGAAACACTAGGAAAGAGGAGCTGAGGAAATGGGCATTTAACAAAATGAGGTATCCTTACTTTGCAGACTCATTTTAAATTTAGTTCAATTAAATATGATGTTTGACACAAATGCCTCATAATTCTTTTTGTTATAGCCCAGCTACAGTTGTATTTTATGATCTCAGGTGTAGCAGTGCTCATGACATGTTTTATATTTATGGATGCTTTTAATTAAATTTACAACATGGCGCAATGTGACCTTCTTTAAATCACACACACAGAGACAGTGAAAGACAGAAAGGTTAAAAGTTTGATCATCTTAAACTAGTTGTTTAAAGAGTCTGTCATGACTCTGTTATACACTGAAGATAAAAAGTGTATTCTTTGTGTATCCTTCTACAAAGGATACACCTGTGCATCCTTGGTTTTAACTCTTCTGGCAGTCCTCCTCCCTCCTCTGTCCGAGGACGGAAGAAAGAGGAGACGAGGAGACACAAATTAGAGAAATAAGAAAAAGCCTCTTTCGCTCTCACTTTGATTGATTGTCTGTTTTCCCTCATGCGTGTTGAAGTGATTCTTGCCTTTGTTGCTCAGTGCCTTCCTGTTATCCTGGTTTGTGTTAGTTTGGTTTTTGTGCTTTTGTTGTCATTGGCCTATGGTTTATCAGCTTTTATCAGCTTGTCTTTAACTTTTTGATTGAACATCACTGGCTGTCACAGAAAAAGGAAGCAAGAATTAAGGATGAAGACATTGTTGGGCTTTCTTGGGTTGCATATAGGTCAAGGGTCTATATACTGACAGATATGAGTTTTTACCTTCCATTAAAAAAAAAAAAAAAGACTTGTCCCTCAGATGTGTTACATTTTCCAGGCAGCTCAGCCACCAAAATAAGGTTTGTGGCATGATGCTTGGAAACAAAACTGATGCCATGAATGGAATCTATCCTGATTTTAAAAAGTGTCACGGAAGCTCATTTTCGCAAGAAATCTGGGAGGGTCATAGGAATCTGTCTATCCAGTGTACATGTGGTTTGTGCATGTCTCCTAATTTATATTCATTTATATTCTAGTAATTTGCAACAGCAAATGTCCTCTTGCACAGGTTTTGTTTGAGATACCAGCCAACTGACCAATCAGCTAGAAAACAGCATGACCTTTAGAAGATCAGCAGAGACATCCTTCCAACAGGGCTTTGACCTCAGAGTGCAGATAAAAGGGTCCATAGTTTCCATGAGACCAACTTTTCTACAACGTTCTGGCTTTCTGTAATGAGCATCAATGAGAGACTTTATTCCTTGTTTAATTTTGTACTTGCTAACTGAAGGCTATTTTAAAGCCATTTCATTTTTCTACAGCTATTTATAGAAATAACCCTAAAACACTGAAAGCCTTGTAGGACACTTGTTAAACTTAGGTCAATTTGTTTTAAACTCAAAGGCAGCAGCACTTGTAGCTCCTAAACTGTTACACAGCCCTCTGCAGTGCATCAGCTCTCTGAATCCGTGGTCTGTTTTAAATATCTGCCAAAAACAATTTTTCATAGCATTTTCATAAACAATTTTGACGTGTTTTAGTTTTTTCTGGTTACGTGCTCTTCAGTTGTGCCTATTTTTCATGCCAAGGTATGTATGATTATGAATGTACATATATACACACAGTACTGTAATTTGGGATATGTATGGGATATGGATACTTGTTAATGTGTGGATTTTATCTCCAGTGTCAAGTATTTTTGTAAATATGTGTTTTTGAAAAAAGTGCTATACTGAAGACAGACCCTAACTCATTACCTCTGGTCACATAATTAGCTGCAAAGATCACAAACGGAAAATATATTGGGCTTGACAGGAATAACATCTTATTGAAGTGGATTAGTGAAAAAGATGCCAGAATAAAAACACATTTTGTATCTTTATTCTGGCATAGAGTGCTGTTTGATTTTGTGCCATGAGAATACCTTACATCCATATCACATTCAAAGTCAGACCAATTTTATAAAGTTTGAACTACTTGGAACCTGACGTACAGTATCTGCCATCTTGCTGCAAGTTTTTGTTTTTTGTTTTTTTGAAAGGTCCTGATGACAGAGGGCTGATTGCACGTTATTGTTGTTTCCTTTTTGTAGGAATGTTGTTTTTGTTGTTGTTTGTTTTATGGATTATGGAATAATGTGTTAAGAGTATTTTTCTTTATAGGGAGCCACTTAGTCATGTAAATGAGCTAGTGATGGGTTAGTGAGTGTTACGTGATCATCAGATGTTCAAGTTGGTTTCTGGGTTTACTGGCTTGACCTATTGGTACTGGCTAGAATAACTGGGTCTGAATGACAGTCCAATATATAGGTTATGAAGAGAGGTGAAGTATACTGTTTAGATCATGTGCCTTTTGTTTTTGGTTATTATGAGTTAATTTGGGGAGTTTATTTGTTTAGGTCTAAGTTTCACATGTCATGGAGAACACTGTAATTAAACTACTCACCTCTGGAAACTCAAAATGTTTGCCGAGTCTGCCTACCTACCACCTTCTTTGACATTTGAGCCAGGCTATTGTACACTATCCATGCCTTAATGATAGGCCAGTAAACTTTGATAGTCCCTGGTTTTGGCTGCAGCACCTGTGATGCATTTAGCCTGTATTACATTTTTGAATTCCTCATATTTGTTTGTGGTGATAGTTTGCTCATCTAGTAAGAAATATTTAGCTCTAAGATCTCTATGGTTTTTCATGGTCATCTAATGCCAAACTGCTTGTATCTTGATATGAAAAGCCTGGAATGAGTTTACATACACATTTAGTGTTTGTATTTGTAATTAAGCTGCTCGTCCTCAATATCCCTGCCTCAGGTTCTATGTACAGTATATTATGCACTGACCATGACTAAACATACCTGTGGTCCCCCTGTTTCTCTTTGACTGTTTCACTGCCTGGATGTTTGATTTTGGCATTAGTAATGGTGTGCACTTCTATGGCAAGCAGAGTGGTGTTATTTGTTGCTACAACGCTGATGGCTGTGATGACGGTGGCGGTGACAGTGAGAGCAGTATTGGCTAGCAGAAGCAGCAGGCACCAGATTCCCTCCTGTTTGTTCAGAGAGACACACAGCAAAGCTTTATTGTGTTCAACTCAAGGCTGCAAACCCCCAGCAAAACCAAAACACTGGCACTGGTTGGAGCACATATTGTTTTCATGCCATTTTCCAAATTCATGCCCGTCTGCCTGAATGTTTGTCTATGCATCTGTCTTACTGTCAGGCTGTGTGTCTATTTATTTGCCTCTCTGTTGAGTGTCATTACTCTATGAATATGCATTTTTAAGAGCTTAAGTTCCTGGTTGGTTTCCTTGTTCTTATTACCACAGATGTATATACATAAAGACCACACACCTTCTTTGTACAGCTTCACATGCAAACGTGTATGTGTGGGCATTTTAAAAGCTGTCCTCAGTGTGTGTGTGTGTGTGTGTATGTGTGTGTGTGAGTGCAGGTTTGTGCTAGTCCACATATGTGTGAGTGGGTGATTTCGGCTCTGCAAGCCCAGCACCCAACCATCTGTCACAAAGGGCCCACCACGTTCTGAAGCCAATCATCTCCTTCCAACAGCTTCTAGGATTCTCGCTCTGCTTTCCAACGATGGCCCAGCACGCCAAATACACATTCACACACAAACAATGACAACGTCTGCCACATGCTCCTATCAGCAGGGACACACACACACACAAACTTAACAATTACAGAGACGCTTGCCTTGAAAACTGTTAAGACCCTTTCCCTTAGTGGAGAAAATATGGCTTTCATCTCAGATCCAAGTAGCTGCTTGTTCAGTAGTTCAGACAATTTCACCATCAGCTGACATTTTTTATGAGGAGTTAACAGCTTACTTAACATGCTAAACTATATGCTATAATTATCATTCTGAAGTCAGCACTTTTGATTCTAATACACACACACAGACACACAAACATACCTACTGTATATGGTTTGGGTTCACTTGTCCCCTTAGAAGGGAAGGTGACTGCAAATCAATACTTTTTGGTGATCACCTTTCTATTCAGACAGGAAAGATCTCTTCCAGTATGACAATGCCACCATCCCTAGGAAAAGTGTCATAAATAATGAGTAAAATGATAAATAAAAAAGATAATGAATCATATGTTGGTAATCATATGCTATGCCTTTCACAGTCACTAGAGGTAAACCCAACTTAACACCTTTGGACTTGTATCTGGGATAACACTCTTTTTCTTCTTCTCCTTTATTCAGTTGCTCCCTTTAGGGGCCACCACAGTAGATCATCTGCCTCCATCTCACCCTCTCTCTAACATCCTCTTCTGTCACACCAACCCTCTGCTTGTCCTCCTTCACTGAATCCATGAATCTTCTCTGTGGTCTTTTTCCTCCTGCCTGCCAGCTCCATATTCAACAACCTTTGTCCAATATATCCACTATCCCTCCTCTGCACATGTCCAACCATCCCAACCTCACCTCTCTAACTTTGTCTCCAAACCACTTAATCTGTTACAAATCCCCTCTGACACTCGTCTCCACCCACTCCACCCTGCCTGCACTCTCTTCTTCAACTCTGTTGTTCACTGTCTGTTGCTTTGCATGGTTGACTCCAGGTATTTGAAATTATCAACCTTCTCTATCTCTACTCTTTGCATGTTCACCTTTCCACCTGTCTCCCTCTCATTCACACACATGTATTCTGTCTTGCTTCTATTCAATTCTATTTATTTATATAGTGCCAAATCACAACAGACGCCTAAAGGCGCTTTAAATAGTAAAGTAAAGACCCTACAATAATACAAAGAAAACAATCAGACAACTCCCTATGAACAAGCACTTGGCAACAGTGGGAAGGAAAAACTCCCTTTTAACAGGACGAAACCTCTGGCAGAACCAGGCTCATGGAGGGGCAGCCATCTGCCACAACCGGTTGGGGGTGAGGGGAGGAAGACTACTGACTTTCATTCTTCTTCTCTCCAGAGCGTACCTCCACCTCTCCAGGCTCTCTTCCACCTGCTCCCTGCTCTCACTACAGATCACAATGTCAACTGCAAACATCATAGTCTACAGACACTTCTGCCTGACCCCACTGGTTAACCTGTCCATCAAACAAGAAGGGCTTCAGAGTCGATCCCTGATGTAATCCCACCCCACCTTAAACCCATCTGTCACTTCTATTGCACACCTCACCACTGTCTTGCTGTCCTCATACATGTCATGCACAACCCTCATATACTTCTCTGCCATTCCTGACTTCTTCATACAGTACCACACTGCAACTCCTTCTGACCTTCTCTATACTTCTCCATCAACACTCTCAAAGCAAACATCACATCTGTAGTGCTCCTTCTCAGCATGAGACCATACTGCTGCTTGCTGATCATCACCTCTAGCTTCAACAACTCTTTCCCATATCTTCATGGTATGGATCATCAGGTTTATCCCTGTGTAGTTACTACAGCTCTGCACCCTTGTTCTTGAAAATCAGTATCGTCTGGATTCCTCAGGTATCCTCTCATCCTCCAAGATTGTGTTTAACAATCAAGTCACAAAGGTCACCGCCTTCTCTCTTTGACATCTCCATACCTCCACAGGTATGTTATCTGGACCAACTGCCTTTCCACTCATCATCCTCTTCATAGCTGCCCTCACTTCCTGATTCCTTCCTTCATCCATCCTCTCTCTCTCATTTGCTTCATTCATCAGTTCCTGAAAGCACTCCTTCCATCTTCATGTTAAATAACACAACATCACCACAATAATAAAAAAAACAAAAAAAAAAACAAATGAGAAGATATCATTTGGATGAATAAATTTACATTCCTCCAGTACAATTAAAGACATTTTTAAAATTAATGCCAAGATGCATTAAAGCTGTTCTGGCAGCATGTGGTGGTTCAAAACTTTAAATAAACATACAGTATGCAGGTTTTTCTTTAATATGTCACCCATTAGTATTTCCGCAATTATTTTATATGATCTCTCAATGACCTGAAGTTAAGGTCAGGCTTAAACACCACACACATTTTGTCAAGTAGTTTTAAATTTAATATTATCATGTCAAGAAGTAATTATTGGAGGTACCTATGCACTTTTTAAACAACCTTTTTTAGTCTAAAATTATCTAATGGCAGCTGATTTTATCTAAATGTGTAAGAGACAAAAACAGAGAGTGTCAATGATGTGTAACTTCTCTTGAAAAGATAATTTTAATAACGAGCAGAGTGATGTACTGTTGTCTTTCAATCTTTCAATGAGTTTTATGCAAAAAAACAACTATTCTTTATTTTTCCTATTAAAATGTAATCTGAACCCAACGCCTGTTTTGAGAAAATACAGCTTTTTTTTAAAAAGTTGTTAACTTTCTAGTCTCATTTTTCAGAACGGAAATGTAAAAATGGTGTCATAAGCAAAAGAAATGATGAGCAAATAAAATATGAAATGACAAACAAATTGTAAAACCAACACTTTCCTTTTATGAACTTCAACTTGGCCCAGTATCCCAAACTTTGACCTTCTGCAGTCATCCTTTATTCTGTACTAAACAAGCAGAAAATTGGGATACGGGGCATTTTCCTTGCAGTCGTTTGGGCCCACAGCTCTGCTTAAAGGACAAAAACTGTGACTAAATACAAAACCAATTGCAGCTGTCACAGTGCTCCAGTCGGTACCGCACGAGTGCTCACTCAGTAGTTTGATGAGCATTATCTCCCCAAGAGATTTGAAAGTTCTCTTTATAATCTATGGAAGCATACTAAAGCATTTTTTCTTCATAAAGAAGTTACACAGTATATTTATTCTTTTTAGTCTAAAAAATGTATTCTTACATTTCTTACAAAAATGTTTTGTATTCTTCTACTGCGCTTTTATTGTTTGAAGAGTGTTACATAACACATACATAACACTGTTACATACAACACACAATTAATGCTTCAATTTTAAATATTATCAACCTCTCTCTATTAATGGGCTACGTACCACAGGCCTTCAAGGTGGCAGTAATTAAACCATTATTTAAAAAGTCATCACTTGACCCAGCTGTCTTAGCTAATTATGGGCCAATCTCCAACCTTCCTTTTATCTCAAAAATTCTTGAAAGAGTAGTTGTAAAACAGCTAACTGATAATCTGCAGAGGAATGGTTTATTTGAAGAGTTTCAGTCAGGTTTCAGAACTCATCACAGTACAGAAACAGCATTAGTGAAGGTTACAAATGATCTTCTTATGGCCTCTGACAGTGGACTCATCTCTGTGCTTGTCCTACTAGACCTCAGTGCAGCGTTTGATACTGTTGATCATAATATTCTATTACAGAGATTAGAGCATG
>VUQS01038440.1:0-16827 GCA_015108495.1 Heterochromis multidens | reverse complement strand
TAGGGTTAATCGTTTAACCGGAATCAAACCGATTCCGGTTCAGATTAGGCTTAAACTTTCCTTTTTGATAAAGCTTATAGTTAGGGCTGGATCAGGTGACCCTGAATCCTCCCTTAGTTACGCTGCAATAGGCCTAGGCTGCTGGGACACATCTTCCTGTTAAAAGGGAGTTTTTCCTTCCCACTGTTGCCAAGTGCTTGCTCATAGGGGGTCGTCTGATTGTTGGGGCTTTCTCTGTATTATTGTAGGGTCTTTACCTTACAATATAAAGTGCCTTGAGGCAACTTTTGTTGTGATTTGTTGTTATATAAATAAAATTGAACTGAAAATTGAACAGAATTTTCCCTAGTGACCTGTGGTTGCCAGGGGGTCATTGACAGGTCTCTAGGCCTATGTGACCTCTAAGACTATGAAAAACATGCACAAAGTCTGTTTTGAGTAGCATATTAATGCATCTAAAGAATTATCAGACATTGCACACCAGTATTCAGACAGGAAATTTATCACTAGAGGCAGTGCATTAGAGATTGCACTGCCAGAAGACACTGTTTTCTTGATGGAGCCTTTTTTTATTGCCCGATGAGTATGTACAAAATTTCACAGTAATACCTCAAATAGCTGATGAGACATTTCAGTCTGAAACATGATGGTGAATTGAACAACTGATAGAATGCCGTCAAGGAAATGACATAAT
The DNA here is from genome assembly GCA_015108495.1 of Heterochromis multidens. NCBI lineage: Eukaryota > Metazoa > Chordata > Actinopteri > Cichliformes > Cichlidae > Heterochromis > Heterochromis multidens. Next base: position 16,133 of record VUQS01038440.1, on the reverse strand, counting down.
ATCACTCCTGAATCTTATGACCATAGAGTCATTTCTAGGGGAGGCTGAGCTGGATTGTTTCATTTTACTCCCAATGACAAAAAAGTTCCCATCATGAAGAATTTCTATTGTCTTATCGGTTCATTTCCAATGTAACAGACAACTGCAGCACTAAACATGGAAATAGCTGCTTCTTCTCAACAGGAGTATAGGTAGGTATTATTGTTATTCTTCGGAAAGAACAAAATGAAATGAAAATACCACAAGCACAAGAACACCAGCATGCTTCCAGGTCAGTCAGTGTGAACTGTGAAAGAAATGGCAGAGCAGACTCACTGATTATTCCTGGACAATGTTTTATGTGTTTCCAAGAAGCAGGAAATTTGTCTCTGTGCCAGTGGTGCATCAGAGTTCGATGATATCCTTATTCTGTGTGTTCATCCAAATAGGTGAATCATGTAGCTGAAAGGTGTTACTGATCCAAACCGACTGCCGAGGAAGTTACGCAGGCTCCATACTGCTGTCCATCTTGTTTTGTGTTCTGCTGCTTATTGTTTACATTGTTGCACAGAAAGCAAGTGCAGTTATGAAATAAAAAAAAATAAATAAAATGTCACTATTAATCAATACACTGATAGAAGTAGAAGAGATATAACTGGTGATCTGGTGCCAGATGTGCGTGTGCTGGTGCCAAGCTTGAGTCTCTGCACAGCCAAGGCACGGTATGACTTTGCGTCTGAGATTTTAATGTATATTTGTTTTTAAATGCCCTGTCAGAGATGATTTATGTGGATACTTTGATGGCTGTTTTGTTGAGATTCAGCAGCATAAAATCAGGTGACATTATCCATGACAAAATTGAAATGAGCTTATTCTCTATGATCGAACTGGATGTGCAATCACAGTGACAATGGATGAGTAACCTATCATCAGGAGGTCGGTCTTAAACTGGGGAAGACAAAAACAAATCTACTCTGGCTGAGCAATTTTGTGCCTAACTTTAATTGCATTTCTAAACCTTGCGAGAAGGTGGTAATCTGCCCTGAAGGCATTTCTGCTAATGTTTTTCTGAAGGCAGTTATTAGTATTTTCTGAGAAATTCATTTTTGTATGAAAGTAATAGAAAAAAAAACCCAGCAGTATCCACTGATATTTTAGGGTAATATATTTTTGTATGACTGATATGCATTATCCCATGACACATGACAGCTCCTTTGGGCATATTAATATCTGTCAAATAATATTATTATTATTATTAATATTAATATTATTTGATAGATAAAACAATAAAGGACAGATTTGTGTATCAGGTGTATCATAAAACATTTAAATTGCATGCAGTTTATTCAATTTTATTTTCATTCACTGTTCGGTATTCATACATTTTCCCACCTTATTGACTGATAGCCATTTGTCAAACTGCAGAAATTCCTTTGGCACAGCCACTGGCAAACAACAAATTCAGGTCAGCAATCAGGCACTTTGATGTATCTTTAGTACCGACTCTCAACAGGTGAAACTTGTTTAAAACCTCTACACGTGGATCACATCTGACTGCAGGTGCAGGCTGACTGCTGAACTGAAACCTGTGCATGTGTCTTTATGGCTTTCATTAACATTTCAATTTCAGTTTTAAAACTGCTCTAATCAAAAATGTTTATTAAGCTTGTAATGGTTTACTGTCATTTATTTATGACCTGACTGACCTTACTGATTTCATTTTCCAAGCTTTTTAATATTTATTTTTATTCTCTGCCTAATTCCCTAACCCTTTGGCACCAGTAAACAGCTGTTTTGAACAAAAACACTCCAAAATCCACTTCAGCTACCTGCCCAGCAACAAATGTCAGAAAGACAAAGTTTGCACCTAGCTGATAAACAAAAGAGAGTATTTACGTCCCGAAGAGCCACATATGTCCCTGAGGAGTTAATAGACACCAAAACAGGATTAAGATAGTGGCTACTGAACTTATATTATTCAGGGTTAACACGTGTGTAAATAAGCCACTTTTTGGACACACTGCTTGTGACATCTGCTCCATCAGGTGATGCTGTAAATTTGATAAATAATTTGATAAGACTTGATATAAAACATTACTGATGTGCAAACTACATAAGAAAATCTATGTTGCAAATCAAATTTTAATCAAATATTAATAAAATTGTAAAAGTTTTAATCAAATATTGTTTCAGCGTGTATAATCATCAGTATACAGAGAAAACCTAAGCATTTAGAAGTTTATTAATCTTGGGACAACTGTATTATTGATTTTCCTCTCCACATTTGAGGTGTTTCATAAAGTAAGTGCAGGACTATACTTTCATGTTGCAAGATATTTTGCAAGACACAAACACATAACTTCATTATCAGCCATTGGGGACTGTGGATTCACAACTTGTTCAATAAAGTTATGAAACCTGTAACTCATGTGCAGTGTAATAGTCTTATTATATGACAGTTAACCAAATAGTAATTCTCCTGCTTTTTTATATGATATTTGCTAGGGTTTATGACCTGAGGAAGTGCTGATTCTCATATTACAGAGATAAATTTGAGTAAGCTGCCATGTACAGTCATTACAGTAAAGGTAATGGCCATGTTATCTCTGAATATAAAAGCTAGAGTCTGCTGGTTGAGTTCTTACTGTCTACTGGCTCCTTTGGTTGCGGCAGATTCAGATTTTTATGTCTTAGATCAAATCCAGCAATACCAGATATTTATGTTTGTAATAAGAAGAAATTCAGAAATGTCTGCTTTTTCACAAAGCCTCTGTGCCTTTATTGTAAAACATTTAGTTACTGTATAATCTGTGTTATAATTAAAAAGGTGGGAAATGAAACAGTAAACATGCAGTCGAAAGAATTTCTTTGAGTTACCAGAGAGCACCACTTCACAAACTTTGAGTTGGATGTGAATATAAAACAATAATGACCCTACAGCTCTACCACAGGTTTCTAATACATTATATCATCTTTTAGAGATGACATGGCACTCTGCTGCTCAAGAAAAATAAAACCTTAATAAGCTTGCTATTCTTAAATTGTTTGTGATTGTAGGTCTTAGAGTAAACTAAAGATTAATTCTAAAGTGGATTAAAGAGATGCTATCCTGAATAGCTCTTTGCTTATATTAAGGTGGCATATACAGATACAGCCACTTGGAAATGCTGTCCCCCCAGCCAGCTGACAGTCGACTGCCACCCAGTGCCCAGCCAATTCCCAGCTGGTAGGAGTCTCCCCTCCTTCTTCTGGGGCATATCTACTTTCAATTCAATTCAATTCAATTTTATTTATAAAGCGCCAAATCACAACAAAAGTTGCCTCAAGGCGCTTTATATTGTAAAGTAAAGACACTACAATAATACAGAGAAAACCCCAACAATCAGACGACCCCCTATGAGCAAGCACTTGGCAACAGTGGGAAGGAAAAACTCCCTTTTAACAGGAAGAAACCTCCAGCGGAACCAGGCTCAGGGAGGGGCAGTCATCCGCCGCAACCGGTTGGGGGTGAGGGGAGAATGCAGAGTGGTGTAAACACATAGTACTTTCCACTATAAACACGCCCCTTTCATTCAATTGCAAGAATGTCACCAAGAGGTGGCACTTTCTTTACAAAAACTTTGACTTGTATAGTTTCAGACTGTTTTGATAGATTTCATACTGATTTTTTTTTTCGCACAGTGAATATGTTATATAGTCATTACAAGCTGTTGATCAAGTTTTGAAAATATTAAATAAATAAATTTGACCTTTCAGACATTTTGCACTGCAGATCACCAAAACTATTTATAGCAGACATTCCTTCATTCATTTCAATCTAATCCAAAAAAAAAAATGTATACAAACATCCTCATACTATTGGTCCAAGAGCTGATGTGGAGGTTATGTCTGATATTAGTACAACTTTAATTTTTCATTTATTGTTTGCTGGATTGTTACTTGTTCAGACTTCTATTTAATTTGTGACTATGACCTACATTTTTTGATCAGGTTACAGCTTAATATTGTTATTTATATATATGTCTTTAAATGTCTTTAAATTAATGAGTGAACTATGCAAATTAAAATGTATACATGTAACATATATATTTAATCTCCAGTGGATTCAAGCTCTTTACTTACCTGTTGCCAAGGTAAATTATAGTATTGGAACACCAGTTATTATGTGTGTGTGCGTTTGTGTGCATGTGAACTGACTTACTTAACTCTGATCAGCTGTGAGCCTATTGTGAGAACTGTGTGCAAGAAGCGAGTGTGAAGGATGTTATATGAGGAACTATCAAGGACTTACAGATACAGATAGAAAAACACACTATTCATACCTTCATGAACACAGTTCAGGCTCTGGTTCCAGTGCTGGTACAGTCACTTATGCCAAGGTGCATATTCTGAACGAGCCCAAAGAAAATAAATCATGACAGTATTTGCAAATTGCATCTGTGAATCATCTTGCAGTAACCTTGCTTAGCCTTGAACATCAGTGCACCAAACTACAGTCATGTGAAATAGAAATTCTAAGGTTTTACATATCAGGACATAATAAAAAAAATAATCTTGTCCATAGCAGGTTCTAAAAGTATTTAAATACATCTTCAGATGAACAACAACACATGACATATTATACCGTGTCATGATTTATTTAACAAAAACTTAGCCAAAATGCAGAAGCACTGTGTGAAAAACTAAATACACCCCATGATTCAATAGCTGGTAGAACCACCTTTAGCAGCAATAACTTGAAGTAATTGTTTTCTGAATGACTTTATCAGTCTCTTACATTGTTGTGGAGGGATGTTTTGCCCAGGTCCCGTGGCTGCAAAACAAGCCCAAATCACCCCTCCACCATCATGGTTTACAGTTGGTATGAGGTGTTTGTGCAGATATGTTGTGTTTGGTTTTCGCCAAATGTGACGCTGTGCATTATGGCCAAACATCTCCACTTTGGTCTCGTCTGTCCAAAGAGCATTGTTTAAGAAGTCTTGTAGTTTGTTCAGAAGCAATTTTACAAGCCTAAGCCAATGCACCATATTATTTTTAATGAGAATGGGCTTACTCCTGGCAGCCCTTCCAAACAAGCCATATTTGTTCAGTCTTTTTCTAATCGTACTGTCAAGAACTTTAAGATTTAACACGCTAACTGAGGCCTGTAGACTTTGAGATATAGTTCTTGGATTTTTTGTGATTTCTCTAAACATTGCACGGTCTGACCTTGAGGTGAATTTTCTGGGGCATCCACTCCTGGGAAGATTAGCATCTGTCTTGAATGTTTTCCACTTGTGGTTAATTTTTCTCACTGTAGAACTTCAAATTGTTTGTAAATGGCCTTATAAGCCTTCCCAGATTGATGAACAGCAACAGTTGCTTCTTTAAGATCATTGCTGATACCTTTCGTCTTTGGCATTGTGTTAACAGACACCAGAATGCTCCAGAACTGCCAACAGGGTTAGCATTTTATAGAGGTGGTCACACTTCCTGATGATCAATTAATCAAGTGTATTTTATTAGCAGTCGCAGGCTGCTACTTACCCTCTTTATTCCTGTGGAAGCAGTAAGGGTGTTCTTAGTTTTTGACACATTGCATCTACATTTTGGCTTAGCTTTTGTTAAATAAATAATGGCACCATGTAATATGTCATGTGTTGTTGTTCAACAATGTATTTAATTTTACAACCTGATAACTACCAGATGATTATTTTTATGATGTCCTGATATGTAAATCCTTAGAACTGGAAGACAGTGTACTTTCTTTGTCACGACTGTACACTTGTAGTATATAGAAGAAATGTATAATTTGACCAGCGTGCTTTGGATTGTGGCTTTGATGATGATCCTGATGAAGGCCACATTCTGAACTGCATTGGTCAAATAATAAAGGACTATACCTAATACTGTGATATTGCACTCAGTCATCCTACACTGAGCATTTTACATGTTGAATTCAGGGACTTTTGTATCACACCAGTTTTTCGTTACTTGATTGGCACGTAGACTTGGAGTGCCAAACACCAACATGCTGTCTAATGACACTCCATAGACCTGAAGCACAAAGCTGTCTGTTTACGTGTGTCAGCCCACAAATATTTAGATAGTTTCTCAAAAAAATATATGTGAGCAAACATTAAGCTAGGCGCATGCAATCCATATACAGCACCTTACATCGGATTTTAATTGTTAAAAAATGCACAAACCCTGTTGGTGGCATTTTACACACATGCTGTGGTTAATCCCTCCTATTACACTGTTGCCAAGATGAATGTGTACAAAAAGAAAGGTTGTTTTAAGTACCCAGTGGACAGGTCACCAGTCTATTGCAGAGCTAACATAGAACAGACAGACAGCCATTCACACCTACAGCCAATTTAGAATCACCAGTTAACATACTTAGTGAGACTGTGGAAGGAAGAGAGAGTACCCAGAGAGAACATGCATACTCCACACAGAAGGGCCCCAGTTGGACAGTAGATTCAAACCTAGGACCTTCTAACCACTGTACCACCCTGCTGCCTGACATGCTCCAACACTATACTGCTGAATGTTATCAGAATATATTTCCAATAAAGTGGAGGGAAGGTAAGATTGGTGTATTTTTGCCATGCATTGTATGTTTACTGTATGTCAGGGTTAGCAGAAGTGTCTTTGCACACAATGTCATACTCTACTTTTTTTGGTGGCAGTTGCAAACAAACCTGGTAATTAAAAAATAAATAAATAATAACTGGCATCCTGGGGAGAAAAAAATGTTTTGCCCTCTAGGTCAGTGCTCTTATCATGACTTCATGTGAAAACTATGAATAGCAGCAAGGTTAAAAAATGTCTCAAAAGTTTTAAACAAAAAAGCCATTTCACAAAATCCAAAAGAAAGAATGACTAAAAGCTTATGCTAATCCAACCCTCTTTTTTTCTTTTATAAGTCCTCCAGAAGTATATCTGCTAATATTCATTCAATGGCATCTCCATATTGTACTTATGAAATGATAAGTTAGCTGAAGCTGTACATGTAGAAAGCTGTTTGACAGATAATCCACATTATTTTTGATAATTGTCACAATTCTTGGCAAATTGCATTAGTTATATCGGTCTTTATGTCTACTTAAACAGGGACCTACAGATGCAAATTAGCAACTAACTTAAACTGGAACCACACCACACCCCAACCCTCTCATCATACTATACTGAATGTCTTATCTGAATGTCTGATATACAGAAAAAAAATGTTTAATGCCTGCAGTATATCAGCTGAGACCCTGGAAAATAATATTTCACTATTCTCTGACAGGGTATAGACTAAACACTAATAAACAAATAATCAGCAGATTAATTTGTAATGACAACAGCTACAATACAGGCCTGCAACTAATTAAATCTTGTAAAGTTTTTACAAAAATAACACAGATGACAATTAATTTACATAACAGCTGTTATATTATGTCATACAAACAAATAATGAGGAGAACCCTGCTTATAAGGGATGTGAAAGTGTCCCTGTAATGCCATGTAGACCCAGAGTTATCAATCTGCGGCCTCCGGACTAATGGTGTCCCTTTGTAATATTTTATGCAGCCTTTGAGTCAGGCAAGGAAAAATGTGCTACTATACATTTTATGTGTCCACAGCTCCTGTCATATCGCAGGCCAGAAAGAGACAAAGGTTTCTTTCCAACTTTTGTTCCAGCCATCATAGCTCGCTAAACCTCCCTAACATTGTCAAAAACAGCAGGTGGCAAGGAATGTAACACCTACCCCACTAATGGTTAAAAAAACAAACAAGCAAAAAACTGTAAACCACTACGAAAAGTGACTGAATGAAACACTTGCTTAAAATATTTTATTTTCAATCATATGCTGACACTCTAAAATTCTTGAATGAAAACTTACAATGATGTTTACATTGTTTAAGTCCAACCACGTTTGCGGGAATGCAACACTAACATCAAACTGAAGAACTTGTATGCTGCAGAAGATCTTCTTGAAAGCATCACCATATGGTTGAGCTAATCTGTGAAAACAAAGTATTTCCCAGTTAGTGCCAAAACAGCCCAACAACACAGCAGTTGACCATATATATTTTGTATTGTTGCTGACAATTAATACGCCATGTCACAAAGCTCAGATCATCTCAAATTGACTTCTTGAACATTACAATAATTTCAGTGTATTTAAATGGGCTCCAGAGTCACCTGACCTTAATCCATGTTAATGGTGGAATGGGAGATTCGCATCATTGATGTGCAGCCGACAAATCTGCAGCAATTGCATGATGCTATCATGTCAATATGAACCAAAATCTCTGAGGAATGTTTCCAGCACCTTGTTGAATCTATGCCATGAAGAATTAAAGGAAAAAGTGGGTCCAAAATGGCATTAGTGACGTATACCTAACAAAAGTGCGTAGGGGGGTGGTTGAATGCTCAGTATGTTAATGCAATTTTGTGTAGTTCTGTTAAATGCGGCCATCTTTATGCTTTCATCATTGGCATCTCATGGTGGAGTGAGAGATACCAGAAAATTGTTCTATTTGTTGCTTTGTTGCTGTGCCCTGAAACGAATATACAATCCTTCACATTAAATCAGAATTATATGCAGTGAAAATAACCCAGAGAGAGTATCAGAATTTAGACTATTGTGCAAAGACCATTTTCCTTTCATCTTAAAGTTGGTTATGGGTGCATTTTCCTAAGATATTTTAGAATTAAATGCTCTCATCCATAAAATTTGAAATGCAAAAACAATGATAACAGACATGTGACACACAACTGTTGAATAGTTTCGCTTTTTCTGGTTTCACTGAATCGTCTTTTTTGTGGTTTCTCACAAAGTGTTTTTTTTTTTTATGTAAATGTGTAGAAAGTGATGAAATATAGTGACTCTAAGAAAGAAAAAGCATACAACCAAATAATATTAATGAGCTATTTTTTTTACAGCTGCAGAATACAGAGAACACAGCCTGAAGGATTTGTTTCCATAATTACCACAAAATTAATGAGCTAGCTCAAACAGTGTATCCTGCAGCAGTTTTATATGCCTTTTTCTCAAATTTGAGAAATATTAAGTGGCTAAATTTAAGCAACACATGTCCTGTGGACGATAAACATTCCCTTTATTAGTTCATGCTACTGGCCCAGTAATTCATGTTTATTGTGGTGTGAAACATTCCCCAATGTATTATCCAGCCGTATCAGACACAAACCATTTCATATTCTAAAATGCAAAATATGAAAAGGTCCTTTTAATAAAACATTTGTTGTTTAACAAAAAGGTTTAAAACTTCCTTTTCCATATTCATTGCAGCTCCACAGTGGGGAAATAGTGGCATATCATCTATTATCAACAGCAAACAGTAGTCTGCAAAGAATCACTATACTAGAGTATTCTATTTTTTTTTGCATATATTTTATTATTGATTATGACTCTCTAATTACCTATGTCTTACCTCTGTTTCTTAAGGGTCATTTACAGGGCAGCCAAAGTTTCTGCTATGCTAGAGCTGGTCAGATTGTTTTTGTTTAATACCTTACCTAGGGTTCAAACTTTGCTCTGTAAGCTAAGAAAAAACAAACTCCTCAAATCTTTATAAGTATGAATTGTGATATTTTTTGCAAAACACCAAGTTAAAGTGCCATATAGACTCATGGCAATTCATGAAAGATAAAACTGTATGTATTCATTTGTCTTCATGGATGCAATTCTAATACCTCTACTTTGCTTGAATCTGAAGAGAATATATTTTGAATCTTGCATGTTTTTAGACGTTCTTTTGTATTATTTTTCCACTTAACCTGCCTATAGAAAACAGAACTACTGTACTTTGTTAGTTAGTACTTTAGAAACTGATAATGGTTTAGGTTATAATACAAAATTTACCACTTGTTTCAGAGCTCCATTTTCTAAGTTGCCTGGGTGATAAATCCTGTCAGAAGAGCCTTAAAAAATGTTGTACTTCTCGCCCTATGACAGCTGGGGTAGGCTCCACGATCCCATCTATATTCTTAGATAAGCAGAAGAAAATAGATGGATGACAAGAAACATACTTCCAGTTGAAATGTTTTTCTTTTATAGTCATTCATCTCCTTTATTTGGGATTCAGATAGATCACATTTCTTTTCTATTTCTAGATTTGTTCTTTTGCTTAGTTTTTTTTTTTTATGATACCACTAATAGATAAGCCGAAATCCTAGTACATGCCCATGCTACAGTATTGTTTGATCTGTGATTTTAGTCCATCATCATGATGACATCATAATTACAAAAATTAAATTAAGATGATACAGTGCTTTTATAAGGTATTGTAGGCTCATAAACACCTTAGGTTTTTTTTTTTTAACCCATTCATAAGTGGTTGCTAGGCAACTTGATGATGGGATAATATAGCATGCATAAATTAGATGCTAAGTTTGGTTGCTTTACTCCTGATGGGTAGGAGGAGTTTCCAGGCAAACAAACAGACAAAGATTTTGTATATTAGAGTAAGATATAAATGTACTTGTAAGATGTTGTTTTTATAGGTCTGGTGCACCATTTATTGGGTTGCCTTGTTTTAAATATTAAGAAAATATCACCTTATTGTTATGCCGTAGCTTCATGTGGGGAACATGGTGTTGATTAGAATTAAGAAAAACCACTTTAACTACTTGTCCAGCAAGATGATCCAAGGATTTGAAAATGTGAGTAGTTGGTGAGATGGATCACAACTAAGCAGTGTCTGCGTTATGCAGGAATACCTTCCAAAGTGCAGATTTAAAAAGGTAATAAATGCTGGCTCTGCTTTTAGTACATGTGACATGAAGCAGGTAGTAAAAACCAAGCAAATCTCATATGAACGTCGGAAAAAATTCATGACATCTGCATGAATAAAAGTAGGTGTCACAAACGTGTTAAGAAAGACTTATTGTGTTTTAATCAGATCACAGATTCAAATGATTAAGCAAGGATGGAGGCATTACACAGTATTGCATATTATTGTTTTGATATGGTGTTCATCCTTTTACTGGCAGCAGATGAGTATTTCCTCAGCATGCTGCACTCCATATGACAGAGAAAACAAACAAACAAAACACACAAAACTGAAGGACAGAGATAAAATGCACCTGAAGTAAAAGCAAGAAATACAGTCTAAAAGAAGTATAAGAAATGTATCTTATATGACTACATTTTCATTTAGATTTGTTCTGTATAGTGTTTTGTTTTATTAAAAGTGGGTAGCACAGTGCTTTCACAGCCTTGCAGTCTTTTTAATAAAATGTCATAATTATTCAACATCACTGTTCCACACTGAATCAATGACAAACACAGGTGGAGCTGGATGAAAAAGGAGCCACCTGTTGTGTGACATTTAACTGTTAATTTACATTTTACCTTTGCTTCTGTGAAGAAATGCTTAATTTCTAAATTCCTTTTAGTTCACGTCAAAGCTGAACAACTCCACGCTCTGTGGGTAGAAAAATGTCTTTCAGGCATTCTTGACTGGACTGCAAATCTACAGTAATCTCTTGAGGCTGCTTCCTGTCATGTTTCTGTAATTTTTGATGGGATTCATGCACTGCAAACTATTCAGACCGAGTGTGGCGGTTCCGTAAAACTGCAACATCAAAGTTAAACGCCTGGTTGCTTCGGCTTGAAAATATCAGAATTGTAGTTTGTTCCATCCCTCTGAGAATAACTGAACAAAAACAGGCCTATGTCACTTTTTTCTCAAGATTTTTGCAAGTGTGGATGAAAATAACAAAACATCAGATTGCCTAAGAGATCTTTAACAGAAGAAAATGTGCTTAAATACACTTCCTCACTTATTACGACACCTTTACGTGCAATTCAGAAATACAAATGTGTTGAGATAAGAGAAGTCTTGCTTGCTGAAGAGCCCTAGGGTGTAAATGACTTCATCTAATTGCTACGTTTAGGCAAGCAGTGCAGTTGAGAAGAAGAGAGCTATTGGAAGGAAAGCATCAGCTGCAGGTGCAAAGGAAAGTGTGACGTCTGTTTCTTTTGTGAGAAAAATGCAATACTGAATTAAGTCTGTCTTATCATATAAGTATCTTTAATGCAGCTAGAACTACTAGAGTTCATGCTGTTCCCTAAAATGAAAGAAGAAAAACAAATATGTCATCTTCTTTCTGAAATTGTACATGATGTTACAGAGTCTTTGACAGTCTTATCAAAGGATAATGCAACATCAGAGGAAATTCCTTCAGCTGGCTTTAGTGCTTAATGTTTGTGTACAGTGTAACATGTGTGAGTGTTAGACTGTACGTCTGTAGATACAGTATTTCATTTAAAAAACAAACAAACAAAACAATGTTTTTTCTCCCATATTCTCTGAACCCTATTCCAGCCATTAATTTGCAGTTTCCACAGTTTTCAGCTCAGTGCAGCAAAATTACAGCTATCAGAAAGCTGTTTAACCATTTACATGACTGAGTCATACTGGCAGACTCCAGAAGTTCAATTACGTAAATCCATTCATTGTCCAAATGGAAAGTATTGATTGAATTGAGTGCACGAATGTTAAGATATCCAAAAAAGATTACTTGCAGAGAGAAATGAGTGTGGAGACTAGAGGCAGCTAAGTAGTTGTCACAGAAAATGCTTGAGAGTACAAAAGCAGTTACTCAAAACTGTAGTATGTGTTACAAAGTAGTATGTGTTACAGAGGTTCTCAGTTAAAAGCAAAGAATTACAAATTAGAAAATGGTACAGTATAATCCACAGCAGTGTGATACATAGATGCACAATTCAAATTAGGACATATTATAAGGCAAAATTGTGTATTGCCTCCTCTTGTGATACTTTTTTTGATACTCTTGCTCCATACTGTGTATCAATAAAAGCATGCAGGTGCTACAAATGGAATCTCTTCATCAGTTTGACTTGAATCAATACATCATGACTCCCCATTGTGGTGCTTCTTAAAGGAATCAGGTTAAAGTGAACAAAGTTAACTGATTGCAGTGAGGAAGAAGAAACTCAAGGGGAAACTGACCGATCGGTGAAAGCCAATCGCGCTTTCAGTCAATCTAATTAACACATTAATGAAGTTGAATAATAATGATAATACAGACACACACACACACACTCTCTTTAGGGATATTACTTGCAACTAATTTCCTTCCTCAGTTACACCAAAGTAAAAAGAAAAAAATCAGTCTAAAGGTGAAAAAAAAAAAACAGTCAGAAAATAGTTAAATTTGAGAACAATTTAGGTAAACATCATCCACTCAAATCTTATGTTTTTTAATTAATTAATTAATGTATTTTATACAAAACATTTGAAACTGTTAATCAAATTCTTCAATGATCAAATCATATTTTTACTTTTGCTAAAATTGTGTTGTTGATAGCATTGCGTACACACGCATTTCAATTTTAGTTTGTCCAGTCTGGCAAGTGTTAGCAATTGTAGTGCCAATAGCCTTCTTTCTTCCAAGTCTTTACTCGCCTATGCAGAGTGTGGTTACACACTACTCTGGTTGTGTGGTTATATGCCAGCTTACTCTGGCACAGAGAGACACTTCCTATCACAGAGAATGTGAGAGGTGCTGCCATTTAGTATAGGGTGGCTGTGTAACTTCCTGGACAACAATAAACTGGTTTTGTGCATTAATTAAATGTGAATAATTAGTTTTAAATCACTAGTATTTCTGTGCCATCTAGCAAAGGCAGCAGATTGAAATTTGAGTGAAAACAAGCTTTTTTTTGAGGTTTCACGTGACATAGTGCATAGACTCATTGATTGTTAGGAAGTTAGTTGCTTAGACAGGAGAAGGCAAAGTGGCTTATTAGACTGTAAAAATTTGATGTCTCTCATTAGTGAACAGTAATTCTATCAGGATAAAAAGATGCCGACATTGCGAGGAAAAAAAAATCATATCTACTTCAGTAAGACATCAGATTATTAAGACACTTTAAAATGTAATGGGATAAACGCTGGAATAGAAGTCTGTCAAGATCATCTAATTTTTTTTTAATCTGAATAAAGCCTGCTGCTTTGTGAGCTTCTTCTGATGTTTACATAATTGGAATGAACTTGGCTCATTAAAGGTAGAAGCAGTAACTTTGAGCTTTAAGACAAAGTGGTTCTTGGCTTGGTAAATCAAAAGATGCAAATCTACAAGGTTGAAATCTCAGCAGTTTGGAGCTATAAATTGGCAGAGAAAAAACTGAAGGTAAATCAAAGAGAGCCATTTGAGATATACCGTTTCATTGGCATCAATGAAAGTCTGAAAGGAGCACGAATTTGCCAAAATGTCAACACCAGTGTATTTCAGCTCAGCAAACTAAAACGCTAGCCTTGCACTTTCCATGAGTTGTCAGGATGGATGTCATTATGATGTGCGGTACATATTTTGACTAAAAGCTGTTTTCTATTACATTTTTACAACACATTGTATATACAAAATGTCATTACAACTATGATGTCTCCTATTGGTTTATAGACTACTGTTTTGAAGCCTTGAGTTTGGGATTTTGCCTATTGCCATCTCATTTTTTTTTTTTAATGTAACCAAAGTGATCATGTGTTGATAAGAGGAAAGCCTGAGAGCTTCTGTTAATAATGATGCTGTCTAGCTTGGTTGGTTAGTGAGGTGCATCTACTATTAATCACTGTGATATTAAATAGGATGCAAATTTTGACAAGCAAAAAATAAGCTTAAACCAAAATGTACTTACTAAGATGAAAAGGTATCCACTTTTCCACAGTTATTGCAACCAAATCATTAATACTCAATACGAAATCTGTCCACATTTTATAACAATAATGTTATTTATGTATTACTGTTGTGCTTTCACAATAACTGAACAGCAGTCATGCGTTCAGCTACAGGAAAACACTGCAGTGAAAAGAACAAGACCTTATTCCTGGAAGCATGTTCAACAAACTCTGATTTTAAAAATAAATAGCTGATCAGAGTAAATTCAATCAACTCTGAATATGTTCACCTTGAGTTAAGCGCAAGCGTGACTGTAGAAAGAAAGCAATCGTCAATAAAACTCTGATGCCGTAATTCACCATGGTAATGGGTAAATAAAGAACAGAGCCTCGATTTTAACCGAGAAATATGTGTGTCAGTGTGTGGACCATGAAGTTTATCTTAAAAAACAGCATGGGAGAAAATAGTCATTTTAATTACCTTGGACTACTCTATCATCATAGACAGTATAAAAGTTTATGAAATTCATAATTTTTTATACTTTCTATGTTTATTATAGAAATAAATGTTTATATATATTTATTGTTTTTTAATTTATCCAAATTGAATTTTCATTAGAAAAACTGTTTTTTTAACAGTTTTGAATAGTGTTCAGTAAACTTTTAATGTACTTATGAGCTGTAACAACTTCATTTCTTTTATATAAGATTTCATTATTTTTGCCATTACTGGGTAAAAAAGTTTAATGACATTTACAGAAAAACTATGCTTTAATGTTTCCCAGATTAACCGTTTATAATCGAATCTAAAATCAGCCTTTAATGATAGATGATGTTTTACTGAGTTATTGTCAATAGTTAAGTCATAGTAACTGCTTCAGATTTAACCCAAAAAAATACAGGACAACTTTCCAAAACTTGAATGAATGTTAAGTTTTGTCAGTAAAGATAAACATGTTACAGGAAATTTCTAAGGTTTTATAGAGTTATTTATATGGTGGTCGATGGATTTCTGATATTTTAGTATAATTTTGAAAGGATGCACTATTTTGAATAAAGAATATAGATCATGGACAAAATTAGCCACTATGAATGGATCCAAAACGGATCCCAATGGGATGAGCTGGGAAATGACCAGATCCAAATTGTAGACATGGTTTGCTTATGGGTGGCCTATGATAGGCTGTCCTTCATGTGGATCTGGTTCTTGTTAGACCCACTTAGACTGTCCATCCATCCATCCATTTTCTTCCGCTTATCTGGGGCCGGGTCGTGGGGGCAGCAGCCTAAGCAGAGAAGCCCAGACCTCCCTCACCCCGGCCACCTCCTCTAGCTTATCCGGGGAAACACCGAGGCGTTCCCAGGCCAGCCGAGAGATATAATCTCTCCAACATGTCCTGGGTCTGCCCCGGGGCCTCCTCCCGGTGGGACATGCCCGGAACACCTCCCCCAGAAGGCGTCCAGGAGGCATCCTCGTCAGATGCCCGAACCACCTCAACTGGCTCCTTTCG
>VUQS01038437.1:10992-28034 GCA_015108495.1 Heterochromis multidens | reverse complement strand
GTAATGCGACACAAGCAAACAAACGACACACTCCTTCTGTCTTTCTCTCTCTCTCACACACACACACACACACACACACACACACTTAGCTGTCGCCGAGCCGGCCAGGAAGACGGAATGCTGCCAAGGTGATGAAGGAAGAGGAAATGTAGAACTCTTAGAAGCATCCACAGAGTAAAAAGGAAATCGTTCTCTTGAATGATGAGTCAGGGTATGGGGAGCTCTGTCACACCAAACTTAAAAATTGTTACAGAAACTGAGCAGTCATCATTGCCTTGACATCACTGCGACCCCAGCCTTGATGCTTGCAGTTTCAAATCAAATCCAAGGTTTCTTTGTCAGCGCTGGCTGTCAGGTGAAATTAACACATTAGATTATCTAATCTAAAAGCAGCACATTAGACTACATCTATATAGCATGGAAAGCAAAGGTGTGCAGAGAAAATAAAATGCAGAGGGAAATGCTGTTTATACATGGGTGCATATTTAGGGACTGTACAAAAATTAATGGAGGGGAGGAAAAAAAAATTGTGGAGGGGAGGAAGAATTATAAGCAAGCTCCTAGCTTTATTAGCATTTTTCTTTGGTCTATTCTCTTGATTTAATAAAAGAAGCCTCTCCCTTTTATTTAATTAGACTAAGGGTCACATTATGTTTCTCAAGAACTCTTGTCAAATCATATCAATGATAAAAAAAAATGCCTAAAAACTTCGTTGACCTTGCCTCAAACTATGTTTTGTTCCCCCAGGAAGTTATAAATCTACAAGGCATGCTCACAGTTTCATGATGTTTTGGCTTCATTAACAGCTCAATCCGGAGTGCTGACAGCAACAGCTTCACTGCTCATTCCACCACAGCACTGATTAAACGCCATGCTAATTAACGTTACAAATACAGTAAGCAAAGAAAAAGTTCAACAGTACATCTACATCTTTACTAGTATGGGGATGATTGGCTAATTATTTCCCGTTCAGCTGCTGATTGACTCCCTTAATGTTTGGTTGTAAAGCTAAAATGGGGACAGTGAAAATGCTCAGCTTGTGGATTCACAACAGGACTTCACTAACCAGTGTGTGATGTCATGGAGTTTATGTCAAACCATTTATGTACAGTCTATGGGTTGTACACATGACAAGGGGTATAGATAGATAAAAGCTAGAAAAATGAATTACAATGCCAGCCTTTTCTATTACCTCAATGCCCGACAATGATTTTAACCAAAGTCAAACGTTATGCTAACGATGGCAGTGCTAACATTTTAAATGGTATAACATTCACCCTTTTTACATCCTTCTTTTTGCATGCTAACATTTGCTAACTACTCATCAACATAAAGCTGACACTGATGGGAATGTTATTAGTTTTAAGAGTATTTGGTCAGAAGTAAAATATTTCCACAAAATTACTGTGATTGTGCAAAAAGAAACTTCATGGCAAGATTCTTCATGGCACATCACATTGTTAAAGAGGTATTTTCAGTCTTTTTTCAGTCACTTACTTGTCAGTGAACCTGACAAATTTCAGAAGTGACATTCAGCATTTAGCTACCCTAAGGTATTTTGAAAAAAACTGTATCTTTAATTTTTTTTGACAACTCATTTCATTCTGTGTAGCTACAGGAATGTATAATTTAAAAATCGTCTTTACAGGGAATAAAACAAAAAGTTACTAGAACCAAGAGGCACGGCGGTGGCAGGTTGATGTTAGATAAAAGATGGGGTCCTCAAACATCCCCACCCCTCATCCTCCAGTCACACTCCTGTGGTTTTACTCCGACACTCCTGTAATGAAGCCTCTCAATTCACAGACAATTGAGTGTAAATGGGGCCGTAAGGATTGTTTGTGAGTGGTGAAGCTCTCTCTTTAGTACTTAGTTAGTGGAAGAAAGGAGGTGGTGCTGGTAGCACAGTGTGTGTGTGTTTGTTTTGGGATTATGTGGGTTAGAGGGGAGTGCAAGTATTGACTTTGAGATTATAGCCATTGAGAATGTTTATTTCACTCATACTGCAGTTTGGGAAAAATTTGGTATTTTAGTGTAAATGCTCAAATATTCATCTTAAAGATGGTCTCTAACAAGTTTACTATGTGTTGCGCTACTCAGCTCGGAAGAAACAGTTATGTTTTTAGAAACAAAAATCCTGATATTGTCTCCACATTAATTTAAGATTACCCTATAGGCCCCCAAACGCAAGACTTGCCAAAAACATAAAAGAGCAACATAAAAATTGTTTCACCACTTTGAACAGATTTTTTTGTGATGGAAGAGAGCAACATCTTGTGACTGAGTAAATATGCTTGAATTTACACAATGCTGATGACTGCGTTTTAGTAGAACTAGGAGACAGCCTTTGTTTTGCTCCCTAGCAAAGTAGAGGCATTCATCACTAGCAATAAAGCACAATGCCTTTTGTGCTTAAAAGCACTGCTGATTTAGAGAGTCAAAATGCAAGAATAGAAGCTGGACTGTACCAAACTAACTGGTGACAATTCTAGTTTGTTAAGGTGTAGATAAGTTATAGCTACAAAATCTTAACTTGTATTTTTGGAGTTTTTCCAAGTTACAACTTTACAATGTAAGGCTACATTAATGCAATACTGTGTTGCATTTTTGGAATGTTAAATGTGGAATATTTTGACAGTTCAAGAATTGGACTGGACAAAACAAAAAATTTAATGTCAAGATTGTGACTTCTAGAATGGTAAGAAACAGCAGCTTGACTTGAAACTCCATAATTTTATACCATCCCTGAAGGTGAATTTACAATTCTAGAGTGTAGAATGCTGAGGTAAGCTTAAAAAACTGACTGTACGAACCAAACAATGACTATCTTTAGAAAGGTAAGATACAGTTTTAAAATCTTAAAATGTAAATCTAGAAATGTTAGACTTCTACAATATGAAGTTACATGTCTACAATATACATTACAATATAAACATTTCTGGAATATTAAGTTACAGTACCGAAACTGAACTTTACAACCTAACAAGTACAAACTGAACTTAACATATACACAGTATAATTCTTGAATGATAGGATACAGTTATGGAATCTGAAACCTTAATTTGTAGTTCTAAAATGCATTATTACATTTATTCAGTATTTCATTACATTAAATGTTAACTTACAGTTTAAGAACTGTTTATTTCAATTATAAACTTTTGAGGTGTACTTGTAGTATGGTCAAGTTAAAACTCCAGAGCTTTATGCTCATATTCAACAGTTCTTTAAGGTGAAATTATACAATAATAAATTAAAAATTTCACAATGTTAAAGTATAGATAGATTATTACTGAAGTCTCTTGATGCATACTCAATAATCCAGGTAAAAGAATCCTAAAAAGTTGAATCTGTTCATCTGGACGTGGCGTTTTTTTAGTGGGAGAAACGTTTCTGAACCGAGGAGGGGGCCTAAGGGTACATCTGTCACCATCTTACAATGCTGTGATTGCAGCCATTCCCCAATCTCTGTGAATGGTACTCATGGCCATTGATCAATGGTCATGACAATTTGCATACTATTGATCATGAAACTGACCAAATGGCCCATTGTTAGTCAGTGGTGCTGGTTTCGGTCATTATGCAATGTACTGTTTATAAGGTTGGGGAATTCTGCAGTCAGCTGAGACTGAAGAAGTTACTAGAAAGTGATGAAACGTTTCTCCCACTAAAAAATCGCTACGTCCAGATGAACAGATTCAACTTTTTAGGATTATTACTGAAGCTGTCATGAAATCTCAAATCAAGAATTGGAGGATCTCAGATTTAAATTCCCTTTTTTTTTTAAAGAAAGCTAGAATAAAATTAAATTCCTACACTCCTACTGTGTAAAATTACATTTCTAGGATGCAGCTAGAAAGATTTATTTCATGGATGTCATGTTACACTGCTATGGATTTTAGATTTACAATTTACAATTAAGACATTTAAAGTGATCAGATACTTTACTTTTAATTTAGACTTCTAGTTTGAAGTTACAATAGTCACAAATGTTTATTTAATTAAAGTGTAATTGTGGTGGAGAGAAAATGCTATTTACCAAGCATCAATGCCGTAATAAAGAGATGTGATTTGTTGCATTATGGAAAATGTAGGCTCACATACTTTTGGACCTTTAGGATACGTTATCGCCGACTCTCATGCATCAATTTTAACCTCAACGTTATGGCATAATAGATAATTGGAACACATCTTCCAAGGGAATACAGTAACACTTCAAAACAAACAAAATCATCACACTCGCTGGGTAACAATATTGTGTATTACTGCCTGAAACAAGTTTGTTTAAACTGAAAATTCTTAAAATGCCCTCCTGTGCTCAGAATCTCCTGGTTTTCATTTTGAGCACCCAATTCATTCTTCTCCCTCCCACACTAAAAATTCATGTGTCTGCATCTTCACATCACACATAACAGGCCTCTCCCAGCAACAGATAAGACAGCAAAATCTTGGCCAACAGTCATAAAGCTGGGCATTGCTGGTGGTGCCTGGATGTCGCCACGGCAGCAGTAAAGCAACAGCCTTGCTGCTGACATGTCTGTATTTTCCAAGACCATGCAGCTAATTCTGACCCAGCCATCATAAAGCAGAGTTGGAATGCAACCTTTGGTCGACAGTGCCGGCTTAAGCAACTGGCAGGGGAACACACCCTGCTTGTATACACAAAAATTAGAATTCATGCAAGCATATACATGAAAGTGTACAGTAAAGCCAATCACCAATGGTGAACAGAAATTTTCAAATGCAAGCATATTATTAGAAATGCACAATGCAGAGATCTCAATCAAGAGAAAATTACCTGATAGTTTAAATTCCATGTCTTCAGAAGTTAGCAGGGGAAATATGAAATGTCAAAACTGATTTTGAATTGGAAAAAACAAACAAAAAAGCAATCATAAAACATATATAGTGTTATGGTTAAAAATATTTGCATTTGCGTTTTGGAAGAAAGACTGCTGTGATCCCAATCTGGAATAAATTTAAAATAAACATTAACCTGACTTTATATTGCAAGTGTGTTCCTATAAGCTAGCAGAAATAAATTAAGTTATAGATTACTGGCTAAAACAAGAGTAATCCACAGATACACTGATGTGTATGCATTTATAAAGATCATAAAAACTAGTCTAGTTGGTTCACAGCAATATAGAGGTAAACCAGCACTTTCTAACACCTTTTGTACTTTGCAATTCACTGCACTAGTGATGCATCTATAGTTCTCTGTTGGCAGTGTGTTGGAGCTATGGACACCCTATCTACCTGCAGAGAATGTCTCTTGCCAGATGGAGGCAGTGTCCAAAGGATGTGGTACAACAAGTCTGTGGGATACTCTTGCTTGTACTGCTGTTGGCCCTTCAGGCAGCTCAGGAGAAGAGCAAAGTTATAACATACAAAGAGCTGATGTGAAAGAGTGTTAAAAACAATGAAAAGTGTCCACTTCAGCCACTGTCTGTGCTTTTCATGCTGTATTTTTTACGTTATTTTCTCAGCTTCTTCTTTTCCTGTTTAACTACAGAACAGGAGAGGTGTGTTGCTCTCTTCTCTGTTCCAGCCCACTTGTCAACCAATCAGCATTCAACCTCTGCACAGTCAAGTTACGTGCTGTTGGGTTTTTAAGAGGACTGCACAGGAGCATGTTTGTGTAGGTTGAAAACCCCTCTCCGTAGGCCCACTGTAGACAAATACCTACGTAAATAGACAACCGCAGTAGCATAAAACAAGCATTATAGTGCGTTACCTGTGAGAGGTAAAGTCATTTTAAAATGCCTCGTGGTAGTTATTTGGACAATTATTTTGAAGCATTATCCAAATTAACTGTCATTTTAATGGTCATTGTGACAATAAAATGAAAATATAATGTATCAGTCAAATCAGGTTAAAACAGCTTAAATTGTGCTAAATTTGCCACAAGACTTCCCAATTTATGTTTTTAATCACCATTTTCACAGTTGAACATTTCTCTTATAGATTTCAATTCAGGACAAGCACAGTCTTTAACACAGTCATGGAACACAAGTTCAGTGGGCATCAAGAAGTTGTATTTTGTTTAACGCCAAGTAACTTAGCCTTTAAGACATTACCAGTAATGAATTAAGTATGGACAATAGGCTGAAATACTTACCCAAAAAATTCAGGCTTATAAAAAAGTAAAAATATCTGTAAGTACTGGATTGACAGTTGAAATAGCTGGAAATAAAAATGGTAAAAAAAGAAAAAGAAAAAAAAAGGCTGAGTTTAAAAGTAATGGCAAACAGGTTGAGGCGCGACTAAAAATAATACAGCTGTAAGTAGTAACCCTTTTAATAAGTATCTAAAATAGACTAAAGGTCAAAATTGCTTAAAAAAAAAAAGTGTTGAAGATGGTTAAATAATTTAAATTAACTGTTTTAGTTGGTGAACATTTCACCAATAAGATTTTGTTAACTAAAACTAGGGGATAAACAGCTGAAAGTGTTGTGAAAGTGAAAAGAAATCACTGCTTTTTTTGACTAACTGTTTCAATGTATGGCTAAAAGTAATGGATTTCCATTTAAATAGTTACAGATTCCAACTAAACTGACTAAATGGCTAAAACAACAACAAAAACAGTTAACATCTGAAATCTGAAACCGAAACAGCAAAAATGGTCAAATAATGGTAATTTACCTCTGCAAAGGGCAGCACTAGAAATGTAAACATGACCTTAACAATCAGTTTTCAAAATATTCACCTATCAGAGTAACAGTATCAAACAACATTTATAATACATTCATCAAATTTACTGAAGTGATGCTGAGCGGGCAGTTCATCTGTACAATTATAGATTCATTCAAAAACCATTCCATTTGTCAGATTTATAAAATTTGAATCAGTTTTATTAACCTTAAAAGATTCCAAAGAGCACTGATGAAAAAAAATAACTTTTAACAAAATTATAACAGTCCCTTACATATTAACAAAATACAGATAATAAATTTAGACTTATGTTTACAATAATTTCACACTTTAGTAATAGTAAAAATAGTAATTGCACTTCCATTAAGATCAAATTTTAGAGCAGTAAAATTGTAAAAATTCTGATATGTAGTCATGTCAGAATTAAAATGACTGGTCCTGGTTTTCAAATGACTCTTGCAGGATGCATTTTATATCTTCTGTCTCTTGTAAAAATAAATCTAACATAATCTAAGCATCATCGCTTAGACACATACAGCACAACAGCCATTCTACAAGAGGAACAGTGGGTCATAACTGGCTGGTTTTAGTGTCTACAATGACTTTTAACTGTCCTTATCTCAACACAAATAATGTGCCTATAAAAGTTAATTATCTACAAGGGAATGAGACATGTTCAACAGCCATAAAGGCATTTTCTAGATTTCTTTCTTGCAGTGACAATAACATGAAAACATGTTCTATGAAACTTCACAGAAAAAGTGTGGATGATATTTTAACACATTAGTGCCAGCAAGGAAAATATGATGAAACTGTTACAAGGAGACTTTCATATCCCAGAAAACAACTGTTTAGGTTGTCTTTGCTATTTGCTATGATCCTTAGTTATATTTTAAAGTTAAGTGGCATCTAACAGCTTTGTGAATAATATGGAGATGATGTCACCTATAGAAGAGGTGGAACTTGGTACCTGAGAAACCTAAAGAATGGAGCTTTCGTTAAGCTATAAAAAAGTATGATCTTGTCCAAGGTTTTTTTTGTGCCTAACCATTACCAAATAGTTTGTATATAATTTTAACCAAGAAGCTTTTGTGCCTAACCAAACTGGACTACACAGTGAATGAAATTGAAATGGTAAAGTAGTCAGAGATAAGAGTCAAACTCCCAGTCTCCAGATGAAACCCATTTGCTTCTGCACACAAACTTTGCTTCCCCTTATGGTGATTTCAGACTGAAGCAACAAATTATCCACAAGAAGTTGAATGTGAGTTATAAAAAGGGGCTATAGGGGTTATAGCTCATAGAATCCCACTTGATTGTCCTCGCATTGGTTTGTTGTGTGCTGTGTAGATTATCGCCAAAAACAGCAATATCTTTTAGCAATAGGTAGTAGTTGTTGTTCCTCTGAGGAAATGTAGTTGTTGGATATTAGTTTAGAATCAGGACCAGTCCAGAGTCTTTGGACAGCTCACACGCATCCTTTAAAAAAAAAGCAGTCCAGGAGAGCCGTTTATCCTTCAGTTACATAGCCAGTGTGTTACAGTATATAATATAGAAAATACATTAGATGTCCTTAGAATGAACTTGTGCAGCCCCTTTTGATACCGATACTATGTTGTCCCTCCTCAGCTTCAGAGTCGATAGGGAGAAATTTTCAGGGTGGAAAGATTGGCTTCACTCATGAAGCCAAATTGGGTCAGTATTGTCCTTGTGGCTGAGCTTGTTCATGCTTGAGACAGTGCGCACCAGGAATTCTGTGGGGCCAAGGAGGTTGGAGTAAATGGAAAATCCTCATATTTAATGTCCACATGTCCTGAGCTTGTGCTGTCCAACTGAGAAGCAGTCTACAGAAAGGAAAGACATTCAAAAATGACTCCTTAGACAATAAGCATACACAGCCTAATTCATAAAATGACCATCATGTTGTGTTCAAAACTACCTGAAGCTAGCCATTTCACCCATAAACTTATCAACAGAGTGTTTACTGAGGTCTTATATCAAGGCAGCCAAGGGCGGTTTTCCCAGAGACTTCTACACAACCAGATGTGTTTTTGCAGCCAGAGAAGTCAGCCTCTGCTGGCCATTGGAATGATCGCAGGTTTAAGGCAGTTCTGCATTGGGCTCACTTATCAGACCCAGAGGCTTCACTTGTCTTTTATATGCTACTACAGCTCAAAAAATTTGAACACTGAAAAAGTTAATTTTTTAGTAATTTAATTTAAAAAAAAGGTAAACTTTAATATATTCTATATTTCTTCCATGTAAAGTGAAATATTTCAGCCTTTTGTTTTAATTTTAATGATTATGGCTTATAGCTCATTAAAAAAAAAACAAAAAAAAAAAACCCAGAAATACTGTATCTCAAATTATTAGAATATTTCATAAGATCAATCAAAAAAGGATTTACAATACAGAAATGTCCAACCTCTGAAAAGTATGTTCATCTGTATACTCAATAGTTGGTTGAGGCTCCTTTATCATGAATTACTGCATCAGTGCAGTGTGGCAAGGAAGCAATCAGCTTGTGGCATTGCTCAGATGTTACTGAAGCCCAGGTTGCTTTGGTAGGAGCCATCTTTACTTTTGGATCAGGTGGTATTCATCTTCCTCTTGACAATACCCCAGCAATTCTCTGTGTGATTAAGGTCTGGCAAATTGGCTGGCCAATCAAGCACAGTAATAACTTGGTCAGCAAACCATTTTTTAGTAGTTTTGGCACTATGGGCAGGCACTGATTCCTTCTGGAAAAGGAAATTGGCATCTCCATAAAGCTTGTCAGCAGAAGCAAGCATAAAATCTCCTGGTCGACTTTGGTCCAACCACCAACACCAGCAGAGGACATGGTACCCCAAGTCATCAAAGACTGGGGAAACTTTACACTGCACTTCAAACACCTTTAAAGAGGTCAAAGTGGTCCAAAGTCCTCTTTAACTTTGGATGTCTGAGCAACAATCCAGTTCTTTTTCTCCTTAGCCCATGTAAGACGCTTCTGATGTTGTCTCTGGTTCAGGAGTGGCTTGACAGTTAACAGTTGTAGCCCCTTGCCTGAAGACAGTGTGGTGGCTCTTGATGCTCTTGACAATCT
The DNA here is from genome assembly GCA_015108495.1 of Heterochromis multidens. Lineage (NCBI taxonomy): Eukaryota > Metazoa > Chordata > Actinopteri > Cichliformes > Cichlidae > Heterochromis > Heterochromis multidens. The sequence goes on along the minus strand of VUQS01038437.1, from coordinate 18,298 downwards.
TAAGCCTATGGTCATTCCTGCTTTTTGTGCACCTTTTCCTACCACACTTGTCCCTTCCAGTCAACTTTCCATTAGTATGCTTTGATATGGCACTCTCTGAACAGCCAGCCTTTTCAGCAAACACCTTCTGCAACTTAGACTCCTTGTTGAGAGTGTTGATGATTGTCATCCAGACAACTGTCAAGTGACATTGGTTGTATGTACTGAACTAGACCGAGAGATACACAGTATTTACTCTGGACAGTGATTTACTCATATTCAAAATGAAATATTCGACTAATTTCAGATAGTGGATTTCTGATTTTCATGCGCTATGAGCCACATTCACCAAAAGTAAAACACAAAAAAAGGCTTCAGTTATTTCAGTTTATATCTACTAAATACAGAATATATTAAAGCTTACCCTTTTAATTAAATTACCAAAAAACAAAACAAGATTGTATTCACCATATTCTAATTTTTTAAAGATGCACTAGTACATTCTGTGGTTGTAACTGGCTAGCTGACTGATTGTGCTGAGTAGTGCTAGTATCCCTGCAAAAATTGACTTTAGTCTATTAGAGACATGCGCTTTCCACCCCTTTAAATTTATCTGATTGCAATCTAATGTATTAATTTCATGTCTGTATAAACAACCTAGCCATAACATTTCCTTATGGTAACTGAATGAGTGGAGCCCTATTGATGGGTAGGTATTCATGTGATTACTGCACATAAGGCTCCCTGTCTACCTAATTAAAAAGATCATTGGAAGCAGTAGGCTTAACTGCAAACAGGAATGTCTTCGGAATTTTTGGAGTAGAAAAACAAGCAAAAACATTTAGAGTCAATGTCTGAAAATTTTTAGAAATTTCGCCTCTTCTTTCACACCTGTTTTTGTAAGTATGAGAGAGCTTAAACAGGGTTTTAAACATTGTTACTTCCTATAATTTCTAGTTTAGATACCATCACTTTTGTGCTATTGCTGTTATTGACATGGTTTTATCAAGTCTGAATAAAGCAAAGAGGAACAATTTGATAAAAGTCAGACATTTCTGAATGACCTTTAATAGCTTCACAAAGTTTAAGTGATTAGTAAGCCATGTCTGCAGAGGGATTTGCGTAGACTAAGATATTTTTCACAGATGCTTTAGCAAATTTCATTTGCCACTTACTGGTGTTATTAAGCCTTAAGCAAGGTAAGTTTAACAATAAAATAAAATAAAATAAAATACATGCAAAACTAAATCTACTGAGTACCCGTTTAAATAATTGCTGCTTAATTTAGTATCTGCACAGTATAATATAGAATTTGCATGGAAAAGCATTTACCTGAGTGGCAGATGTGACAGTCTGTCCAGCGTAGGGTGATGGGGCCATGTTGGGTTCACTCTTAATAGTGGAAGCATGCTCTGAGACTGATAGGGAGGTTGGGGAGCTGGCTTCAGAGGTGATAGATCCTAAAGGATGAACAGGACAATCAACTGAGCTATGGGATTATGTTAATACATTGACATGCCAAGCAGAATGGTTTGTGGATTCTGGAAAACTTTTACCCCAGGTAGTGTTAGGGAAGGCAGATTTTCAGAAACAAGATGCTACATTTCAAATGAGCATATATTCATTCATTTTTTTTTAAAGCTTTTCTGCTTGGGTTTTCCAAATAACCAAAACTTTTATTAAAAAAAAAAAACAAGGGGTGGCTATTGACAAACCCTACCCAGACATGGGTTGCCTGTGTATTTGGTGAATGTTAGAATCTTAAATATTTTATTCTGACATATCAGAACAAGAAAAAAATTAAGTAACCCATATATCAGACATTGATTTCATTAACCATTTTCCCCCCCTACATATCATCCTTCATATTTCAGTGTCTTCATCTGTTTGACCTACCTGTGGATGTTTTATTCTTGGGCATCTTGGGTTTGCGCTTCCTTGTCTGAATGCTCTCTTTCTTCATGGCCAGAGGTCTGGGCACCTGGAGGGGATACAGCAACACAAATAAGTCGAGTGTACCTCCCAGGCCCTAATACAACAGAGGCTACAGTGTCATGACAACCCACACAACCTCTCCTCCCACACTCTGATAACAGCGACCACAATGCCCTTGGAGAGGTTTTACGCTGTGCAAATAATGAGCTGCTCCCTGCTGGAGCAAGAAGCTTGCTAGAGGAACCTTTTAGCATAACCTACCCCATGTAGCTTCATGTAAAGGCCACAGGCGTTACAGACAGGTTCTCCCTCAGCGTTGCGTCTCCACAGTGTGGTGGTGCTGGTATGGCAGTTAGTGCAACACAAGCCGGCCCGGCGTGATGTGGTCTGCTGCAGGAGGACATATTTGAATGGTAAACTGTCTGAAATGACAAATGCTCACACAACACATCTTGAACTAATGTTTGAGAAATGTGAGTCAAGCTGTTCCCTCAACTTTTCCAATGAATTGCAGGATGTTAGTATGTTTAGTATAACAATGATGAATGCCCCCAGGTCCATGCAAAAGAAAAAATAATAACTCATTAGCTGGGCAACATGTAAAGACAAAATAAATAATTCTTTCAAGTGTGAATATCTGCTTGGTTTGGTGTGAAACAAAAGTGGCAGCGGCAGAAAGTCATGTTGCTAAGCAGAACCTTGTTTAAAAACAGCTCATATCAAGGGCAAGGTCAACACAGGACAAATAAAAAACAGAAAAAAGTCATGGAAAGAGTTTGTTGGGTAAATGGCAGCCACAGTTGCTCTGGAGTGGGAGGTTCCTGGGAAATACAGAGCCCTTGAAGCCTTGACACACAGCCTCCATGCCCAAACAGAGCTATTCCCATTTTCTGAATGCTTTCTAATCAATATCTGTTTTGAAATGAGTAACAAGATATATTAGATCAACCAAAGAAATCTGGGTATAAAAACATGAGTCACATGATAAAAGTAAAGTGATTTTTAAGTATCTTATTGAAGATTTGATACTTTCAAAATTATGCTGCTTTGTTTACTTTGCTGATTAATCAGTAATCAGTAATTAACAACAATTGATTTTATACACTAATAGCAATTTGACTTGGCCAGTTAAGAAAAGCATAGGTGTTATCTGAATTCCTGTTTAACTGCTTCAGTTGTCCTATGGTTTTTCTTCTTCTCATTGTTAAAGTTTTTGCTTAAAGGGAATTTTTGGATTTCTTTTCATAATTTTGTAAGATATTTTCCTTTTTTTATGTAAAGTGCTGTTGGGATGACTGTTTTTTATAGCATCAGATTACAAAAACAAAACTTTAAAGCAAAGGTTCCCCAGAAGTTGCATTTTTCTTTGTCCCAACTTTCCCCAGAGTGATGATTTGCTGTATTTGTATCACTGTAAATAGAATATGCTTGGTTATTTTAAACTGTAGACTGAAGAAAAAGCAGTCTTAAGATAACTACAGGTTCAGTGTGTAACCAGCTCATCACATGCTTTAAAAACATTAATTCACAATGTAATTTCTTTTAGAGCTGCAATGATGAGTCAACCATGAGAGAAAATTTCAGTGATGTCTCATCTCACACACACACACACACACATATATATTTGTGTGTGTGTGTGTGTGTGTACCACAATACCTTACAGTACTAGAGTAAATGTATAGTTATTTATCTTTGTTGTCAATAAATAATCCAATTCCCTCAAAGATGACATATGTCTTTGTGTTTTTAGGCTTTTTGTTTGTCTACTGGTAATGTTTTTAAGGTGAGTAAAACATGTTTTAATTTCTTATTAGATTAATAATGATCTTTTATTTGTCAAGACTGTTTTCTTACTTGATGGTTTTGATTATTTTGCTGACTGCTCTTCAGCTGCAACATTAAAGTGTAACACCTCCATTAAGGAATCAGTAATTATGATCCAGTACTATAATGGACAGAGTACTTTCTCTTTAGTTACTATAAGTAGGCTATATTTTGATACTAAGTCACAGGATTGTAATTTTTATTTAAGTAAAGAATTTACATACTTGTTTTGCCACTTTGTGAAATAGATATTTAAGCTCTTGTACAGTGATATTTTTCATGTAATACATCTGTATGAGGGTACAGGACCCACATGAGCCTGAAAATCATACCCAAAGTTTAATACACCAATTTCTGTACTGTATGTACTATCCCATTGAAAAAGTCCTGGAAAGGCCCCTGTGTATTAATATCATAATAAAGTTATTAAGTTTTACAAAGGACATTTACTGATGCATTTTAATGTTGTACTAGCTGGCTTAAATAGAGGAAATTTTGTAGTTTAAATTACACCAAACAAAAATATATTCTTTTTTTCTTTTTTAAAAAAATCGATAAACAAATAAAATTAGAGTCTGATAAATGACAGAGTAAAAGAGGAGTGGTTTGAAAATATAAGTCATCAGGCAAAGTAGGCTGCCTCGGTATCGCCTAAATGTGATATACAGCTATACATTTTTTTAAAGCTCTATGTTTGTATCCATCTTTCCGTGAGTCTTACCAGTCGTTTCTGCGGCTTGATGAGTGGCCTGTTGATGCCGTTCATCTTGTGGTAGAGGCCGCAGGCGTTGCACAAGTAGTGCCCGGTACCGTCTCTACGCCACAGCGGCGTCGACACGGAGCCGCAGTTGACGCACTCCCTGCCCTCCGTGGGCATGTCGTCTATCAGGTCTGAACACAGACATCACAGAGAGAAAACGCACATTAGACTGAATCCGCGTTGATCACACAACATTTTGATTAACTCAGCAGATTCTATGAATATTATTTTTATTTTTTTACAGTTTATTGTTAATAGATGTTGGACAGTTTATTTCATTTGAGCTTTTGGGAGATTAGTTAAATGTTGACATGGTACTCGTGTCCAGTTGTAGTTTGTACAATGTCACCAATCTCTGACAAATATTTGTAATATCCCTCCAACACTTCGTATCCCCATCGCTTCATGATGTTTCAGTGTCTCCAGTACACATACATGAATTTAAAAAAAAAAGAAAAAAAAAGACTTCATCCCTGTTTACAATATCTCCCTCTGAACTTTTACAACGTATTGAGGCGTGCATGGTGAGGTCGTGGTTACGGTCCAGTGCCTGATGAATAGCCAGCGGAGGAATTTAACCCACCATCTCGCAATCCCCCACTCATATGATGAAGGGCACTCAAACCCCAGCGAATGAATCAAATAGAGGAATCTGTTTGGGGAGGGGGGGGGCATTGTCAGCAGTCCCCCCTCAATCCATCACGGTCTGACAGACTGCGGACTCCTGGCATTAATTGTTGAAATACCTAATCCCCCCATCGATAAACCACAGAAAGAGAGAGACAGAAGGAGCGAGCCAGACCTGAAGTAGACCACGTCCGTCGGGACAAAGCTGTACTGGACTCATCGTTTGAACTTGTGATTGCGTTTCTAATGATTCCAGAAGAAAATAATCATCACAAAATAAAGGGTGAGGAAAACTGAGAAGGAGCGCAGCGGATTTGGGCTATAGGAATCATATATGTTATGTTTTAATTACCAAATACATTACATGAACAATATAATCAACAAGGCTGAACGGCAGTATTAATCAGCCCGTGATGAGAACTTTGTACTGTCAAAACGTGTTCTTTAAGACTTGCATTTTAGGTTTGCCAAATTGTGAGATATTAAAAGAGGGGGATTTACTTTTCTGTGAACCTAAAATTAATATTTAAGAAGCTAGAATTAATGAGATTTGCCTTTAAAAATGGTCAAATTCAATCTTCACAATCAGCCTATAGATAAGTCAACATCCTCACCATTTAACTGCTTGGAAATAATGACAAGGGAATGAGAAGGGAAGAAGAAGAATGAGAGGGGAAAATGATGTTAATTTTCATTTCATGCTTTTAAACAGCACAGCCCTAAAATATAACAAGTTAGTAAGTTGAATAGGCTGTTAGTCCCATGGTTAGAATTGCTTTGCTTTAACATTTTTTTCACTTTAAAGTGTGTTCAAATTAAAACAACTCATGTTTTGAAGTTTAAATGTGTGAACGTAAACATTTGAATTTAAATTAACTAGAAACTAAAATGTATATACTTACAGTAAGTAAACTAGAAGAGATGAGTTGGTTTAACCTAATTCCTCCATCCCCCCCCAATTTATCTATATATGGGTGAAATTTAAATCCTCCCTGACTGAAGATCTCAAATTAAACCAGCCTAAATAACAATTTGCTGTGCATTTCATTGGTATATCATTAAACCTTTACCTTCACCCAGTGATTATTTGTTTTTAAAATATTTGACTGCAGTCTTACAAACAATTTTAAATATCACCACTGTCCTGACCATAAATTCTGCCGATGACGTTAAGGCTATAAAGACAGTCTCTACATTTTCTCTCTTTGTGGACTTTTAATCCCAAATTTAAATGCCTGAAGCAGAAATCATTGATGCCAATCCACTGTTAACCTTCTTTTAGAACACTGTATATTGGGGCCTACAAAAGAGGCCCAATAACAAATGTTTGCACAAAGGCACTCACTAGTTTAGGAGGATATTAAAACTTCATCAGTAAAAATACTGCAAGGGATCCTCATATGAACATATATGTGGATTATTATGTTAACAAAATAAGAGGATACACCAATGTAATCTCACTGTTAAGCCTTTCTAGAATCCTAATGGCTCTTTAATATAACCAGCAATACACTAAAGGACTAAATTAGGTTGCATTTATCTGTCAAAATTTTAAGCGGTGTCAAACCATCAAACTCTTCCAAATGATGAACTTCAAACACTCCTGCCTCCTCCTCCATCCAGCACGTGGCCTCTTAATAAATGCTGACGGCTACACTTAGAGACGTTTCGACTGTCTGATCAAGTTGATAACCACTCTCATTGTCACAGCAGTGGCCCTTTTCAGTGGGCTTTTCTCTCCCCGTGTGTATTGAAGCTTGTGATTAAAACAGGGAATTAAATTAACATTTTAATCGATTGTTTTTAGCGGCACTCTCTTCTTGAAGAATGTGTATTGTTTAAATCTAATGTGGGATTGTTTAGGGGACTTTGATTCAATCACCGACCCCATGACACAAGCATTATGTTACAGGCCTCTCTGTCAGCTCCTGTAATAAATAACTGCCTGGCCTTTACAACAACTGATAAACGAGGTTTAAAAAGAACCTATCCCATGTTAAAGACAATAACAATTATTCTGGAGCAATAACAATACCGTATTCAGAAATAAAACGTTCACAATATTCATGTCTATTTGTTGATGCTGAAGTTGGGAAATTAAACAGAAAATAATAAAAATAAGTAAATAAAAAAAACAATAAAAAAATTTTTTAAAATTAAAAAAAAAAAAAAATTTTTCCC
>VUQS01038433.1:0-10664 GCA_015108495.1 Heterochromis multidens | reverse complement strand
ATAAAACATATATATATAAAAAAAAAAAAAAAAAAAAAAAAAAAAAAAAAAATAAAAAAAAAATAATATATATATATATATATATATATATATATATATATATATATATATATATATATATATATATATATACATATAAAAGGATGAATCGCCCTGTTTTGAAAGTCACATTCATGATGGTTTACAGGCAAAAATCTCTGAAAATATTTGACTTTGGTGGGAGTGAGAGGAATATTTCTGCATAGTTAAAACAGACCTAGGAAACATCAGCTTTAACTACACAGAAACAGGTCGGGCTGGACAGACAGATTGATAAATAATATGTCAGCAGACTTTGTGGCTCTGTAATGTCTGACTTACTGTGGTCAGAATTACTATGACCACAGCAGGAAGTCCTGTGACATCATAGAGACACAAATTCTGTACAGGGAGGAGGTGAGAGTGGATGGATGGGTCTAGAAAACATCATGTTTTGACAGGCTACCCATCCACCCTGACCCCCTCTCTATACAGTTCAGTCACTTAGCAGCTCATCAGTAGATATCACAGTATTATTGTGAACGATGTACATCTTTTTCACATTTTTCTCTTTGTGCCTCTGTAATAGCACCTGACTTCCTCCTGTGCCCGTCTTAATTCCTATGGCCACTGGAGGACGCAGTTAAACCTCAACATACAATATGTCATTCTGGGGCGTTTGCTGAAGCTCTTGCTGTCTCACTCGCTGGTCGATACAGCAGATCATCTGCCTCCATCTCCTCCTATCCCAGCATCCTCCTCTGTCACACCAACCCTCTGCATGTCCTCCTTCACTACATCCATGAATCTACATCTCCAAACCATACATCCCAGCAGGTTTTAAACTTTCATGGCTGATTTAGGCTTCTGTGGTGAATTTTTATAGAGCCCAGGACGTAACCTACGTTGCTTGTGTCTGGTGCATTATGTGTTATGACCTTGTGATTGTTTCTCAGTGTTGCATATGCGGTGACAGCCACGATAGAAACAAAGAAAATTCTGGGCCTTTTTCCCCTCCTGGGTTCTTTGTTGTGGTCAGTTTTTCTCAAAGACAACCATATTTCTCCCTCAAGTTTTTCCACTTCTTTGTGCATTCCCTCACGTCCACTCCGATAGTTTTGGCAATCTCCCTCCAGGAATTTGCTGACATCTGTGAGTTCTGATATTGAGACTATGATTATTATTATCTCACTGATCCACTCAAAAACTGCATCAAAAAAGTAGCTAGAAATAAATAGGAGAAAGTTACAGTGCTGAACAGGCCAATCACAGTAGCTGGGAGCTGTGTCGATGCAGGGAGGAGCACATCAGATTACAGCACAGGTTACAGTGGAGGGTTTCAGAGGGATCTGCGGTTATGATGACCTGTAACGTAGATTTAACACAGAAGCATAAAGCCCCTGTTACTCCTGCTGCTATCCTTCTGTCTCACCACTAACGATGACAGTATAACACAGAAATAGGTCAAAATCACCTGTATGGACAAACAGCCTAAAGACATGTTTTTGGATTCTTTTGGATTAACTCTTTAAGTACCAATGGTTCATCATTAGGGGTCACAGAAAAAGCAAGTACCTGGGAATAAGGGAATCTGCAGATTACTTCCACCTCTCCCTGCTCACATCCAGATTTTTCACTAGCTTCCCTTTCTGGGTTTGACTCTAAAAACCAGCCACTGTGTCTTGTTTTTGCCTATTTTTTCTTGTTGTTGTTGCCTTTTCTCTTCGTACGGTACATTATCACAGCACAATAACAGACATGCTGTTGGAAGTGGAACAAATTGCTGTTTTAATGGGATTATTTTGAAAATGGTGCACAAAACGTTGTTTTCTGTCACCTTTTTTCCCCCCGTTCTCACTGCGTGATTGGATTGTCATTTAAATTCATCCAGGCAACAAACTTCATCCCACCTTGTGTTCTTCTTCTTTCTGCTGATAGACTTCAGGCACATATGTGTGCCAACATGTTTGTATGAGGATGGTGTGCATTTGCCAGCGAGGCGCGTTGCTTAAGGACGTCTCCAAACTGATTTTTCAGAGAGAAAGTGAAAATAAAATCCATTAAGAAGTAAATAAGTTGTTTTTTTCTCAGCCCCCCCAGCAGACAGCCATGCCTAAACCCGTTGCCAAGCCCTCTTAATCTCTTAATAAGCTTATAAAAGTGAAAATTTGTCTGTACACGCAGTAGCTGAGGATAATTATATGTCTCATCACATTGTGGAGCCGCCCGGAAATCGGCCCCGAATCGACTCGTCTCTTGTTAGAGCTTTATATCGCGGCAGAATGGATTTCAGAGAGTTCAATTTGTGTTTAGAAGAGATGCTAAAGAGGAGATCAACCTCGGAGGCCTCACAAGCATTCTCTTCATGTGGCATCTTTCCTTTCATGCCTCTTGTTTTCCTTTTTCACTTTTATTGATTTTTATTATTAGCAGCTATTTTATGTCCTTTTTTCCAAATTGCACCACTTTCCTGTTTACTTCCCAACTTATCTCCTTTTTTCATGCCTTTATCTTTTCCTGTCCTCTCGTGTCTCTCTCCTCATTTTCATTTTGGTTCCCCTGCCTTCTTATTTCCTTACTCTCCCGGTTTCCTCCTGCACATAATTGCTTCCTTGTTTCCTTACCTACCTCATTTGTCTGTTCCTTTTCCTACCTCCTGCGTGTGAAATTTGAGGTGAGGACCCTCTCAAAATCTGAAACATTTTAGGAGGGCTCAAAAATGCACCCAATTATTTTCTGTTTATCTGCACAACAAGTTTTTTTTTTTGTTATGTAGACTTTGAAACAGCTGCTATCTGTTATCTGCCCAAATGTAACGTGAGCTCAAAATGTCAGAGCGGAGACAAACCACACTCTCAGCAAATGATGGTTTCACTGCCAAAAAAAAAAAGTTAAGGGCTGCACGGAAAATGCCAACAGTGGTGAGCAAGCAGCTAATGAAGATTTTGTGGAAGCAGCTCAGATCTAGAAGATGCTGTAGCAGAAGGCTGCAGCTGAGTGTGTTGAAATGAACAGCCATAGCACTGGACAAAAAAAACAAATGGAAGAGGGCAAAATTTTTACAATGCAAAGCTACATGTCACGTCAAATTAAGAGAACAAGGTATGTCATCAGCAGGGAAACATACACCTGGCAGAAGAATGAATAAACACATGTGCTTATTTTCCAGATTCTGGGTAACTGAAAAACTCTATGAGAAAAAGTTTTGCTTGTGAAATTGGAGATAAAAGGACGACCCATCAAATCAAGTGTGACAGTACTGCTTGTTTTTTTACCTCTCCCATACCTTCTGTGAGTACCTGGATTATCAGGCAGGTGACTGCAGTAGCAGAGGTTGCTGCTGCCCCAGGTCCCACTCTCAGTGGGGGTGCCCTACTGAGCTCTGGTTGGCACGAATGATGGACACTGACTGAGTGTGAAGTTACACCATTGGTCAGCTGAAGGTCATGTGACAGAGGGATGCAATCACATTAACTGGTGTATTTCTTTTATTGAGTTACTGTATGTGGTAAATGGGAGAGAAAATCTGAATCAAATTGTGATGTGTAAGAAAAGTTTAATTGCCCCTGTGTTCTTCCCTCCAGCAGGGTGAGCAGCTGGGGCAGATACTGGTGAGTGAAATATCCATAAAAAGAAAAAATCAGACTGTTATAAATCTGTGTAAGTTCATGTCAGAGCTGAGTGGTCTCTGCAGTCACAGCCTGTGCTGTTAGGCTGATGTCTGAATGGGCCTCAGAGGGTTTTACTGCTGTGTCTGTTTCATGCTTTTATTGTTCTCGTGCATGAATGGCATTCTTTCGTGTTGTTTGAACCTGATTCTGACCCTACCGTCTGAACGTGGCAGCAGAAACTGAGACTCCGTCTGTGGCGCTGCTGAAGCATTTATTAATCGATACATGGGGAGTGCTGCGTGCTTTGTTCTTTGCATTCTAATGTTTAAATTCTCAGGAGCTTATTTTATTTTTCTTTCTTCTGACAAAGACCTCAGTTCCAGTGAGAGCTGTTGTTTATTGATGGGATATGAAAACTGGCTGTCATGGTCCCTGGTTTTGGGACTTCTGTCTTGTTCTGGATGAAACTTTTGATTCCTGTCTTGACTTTTTCATTATTCTAGTATATATTGAGTCTTTAGTTCCTTTATTTTGCTGTTTTACTGGATGGTTTCCAGTGATCAATTCATCTTCTGTGTGTTTCTGTTTGAGCCTTCATCCCTTTCTGTTCAGTGTTAGTATTCATGTCTGTATTTGTGTCCTTTGGTTATTTCCTGTTTTACTATGAAGGTTTGTTTTCTTTGGTGTCAGTTCCTGTCTGTCTTCCCCTGGTTATCCTGATTGTCTTCACCTGTATGTGATTACTTACACCTGTGTCTTATTTCCCTCCTCTTTGTTACATTCTGTCTCTGGTTTCTTTGGATTTGGTGAAGAGCTCATGTGCCTCCCGTGTCCAGCGATTTGGGTCTGCTGCTGTACACTCAGCTACATTATGACAGTGGCATCTGTGGAGTATTGTAGCTAAGCAAGAAGTACGAGACTGTAGTTTTTACAATTTCTTTAGACTTTATAGTTCTTAAGAAAATATTGCAGGCTGCCTGCTTTACAAGATGAGTGGTGAGCTTACAGGACCTCCATTTTTTTATTTTTTATTTTTTATTTTTTAACCCTGTAACACCAAGTTTATCATATTTAATAGATGAGTTTTTGAGATCGCCATCATCAGTGTGATTTTTAAACCCTAACTCCCTTATACGTTTAAGTTTAAGATGAACAAACTGAGCAATAAAATGCACAAAAAAGCTGGATATAGAGAAAATGATAGAAATTAAAACTCATATATGCAAATTAGAATTTTCTGGCAGTTACTTCATGGTTCAGGCTTTAAAGGGTTAATATACCAACACTGAAGCTTTTTTAATGTTCCAATTTTAATTTAATTATTTTAATAATTTAGAGATTTGGGCAGTTTTGCTGGATAAAGCAGCGCTGAGATGGTTTCATTTTAAACTCTTTTCTGAACTTTTAGAAACTCATCAGAACAGACCTGAAGGATACCATGGCTGGGCACTATTATGTTACTAGAAACAGTTTTATTATGATTTTATTATTATTTTTATTTTTATATTCATGCTTGCATGACAAGAAATACAAAATAATGTGTTTAATTTGATGAAGTCTTTTTCTTAGATGTACAGGCTATAAATTATTTTAATCATTTAATTTGAAAATCGACCATATTCTGTATTCCTTTACTGGATTTGACTGCATGCCCTCCTTATGTGCTCTGTACAGCTCGAAGTGGCTTCTGTAAAAGTTATTGCTGCTGCTATTCTTAGTGATGGAGAGCAGAAAACCCTTTCTGGGATGTTTTCTGGGACACGTCTGGTGGAATCACAAGCATTTTCGATGGAATGGTTTGAACTGGAGCTCACTTTTCTGCCTCTATTAGAGTATTTGCAGCCTAAATTGGGTTTTTTTGTCATAAAACACATTTTATTTTTACATTACTGAGGCCATCATGTGAAAAAACCGCATGGAATTCCAGTTTAGAGGTATGTGGACTTTCCTGTATCTGAAAAAACATGTCCTGCACCATTTAAGTAGTGTGGTTAGTGCACCAAACACACAGTCTGTGCTTTATATGCTACTTCCACTTGAGGCTATTTGTTTTGGATCAGTGTTTAAAGAGGTGGACCCATGCAACACGCATACAGAGTGTAGGGGCAGATTAAAATTGAGCCTTGCTGTCTGAGCCTAGTCTTCTGTCACTTTCCAACCACCCACTCAATGTCCTCAGGTTTTCTCTAGGAGTGAGAATGTTCAGACAATCTGATTGGGTAACTTGGAACAGGTGAGGTGGGTGTGGCAATCACGCTGACACATGTATTTCACCTGTTCCCAATTCCCTAATTGTATCCAGAGTAATTAATACTTATCTTTCCATTCCTCTTGTCCACATTATCTGAGCTTGGTGTCATTCCTAGGTTGTCACATGCATGCATGGTTATGGTTGGTTAGGACTCATTTGAATCCACTGGTCGTCCTGTATCCTCTATTTTTAACGTGCAGGGTTAACGTCAGGCCTGAACCGGACCAAGCAGTTTTGGTGCTTCCTAACCAAACAGTGAGTGAAAATGGAGTGAAGCTAAGATCTTTCACGGGACACAAACAATCTTGTGATCGCACTTTTGTGTTTTTTCCAAGACGGAGCGTTTGATCTTGGCATTGAATACTGTCGTTGTGATGTCTTACCACACCAACACCAAAGCACTCTGAGACGGCAGCTCCTTTGAAAGAAATGGCAGTATTTTAAGGGGTTGACTGTCTTTCACTCATGTTTGAATGATCTTTACTCCTGCTGCTGTTGTGTGATTCCTGGTTGTTCTGGTTGTTTTTGTTACCCACCAACCTGCCTGTAAGAGTGATTTTGATCTTTAATAAACCACCAAAACTGTGACTGCCTGCATGCCTGGTCGTGTCTGCACCCGAGTCCTCCTCCCTGCTCTCCTTATTCCATCTAATACAGAAATGTTCTTTCACAATTAATATGTTTTGATCACAGAAGTGGGATAAATAAAACCAGTTTCACCAAAATGACTGAATCTTTGCTGTTTAAAAGGGAAAAAAGCAATAACAACTTGATATAGATCAGCACAGCAACACAAAGAGCTTTGAGAGGTAAAATATCTGGGGGAAAAAAACCTTTTTTACTCCTCGTTGTCCAATGCACCTGCAACATTTTTCTTATTCTGGTACTAGTTATCTATGTTCCAAAAGGTTAAACCTGAGACCGATCAAACAGACATTTGAGCTGCTTTGGAGAGGCAACTTTGGTGCTTGTAGTGGAAATCAAATACAATGCTCCTCATCCTCCTCATGTTCACAGACGTCTGTGAAGTGGTACCCCATGATTCCTCAATCACCCATATCCTTTAGATAGCTTAGGTTAGACTTTTTGTCTAAAATATTACAAAAATATATCTAATTATGATGATAACTGTTTGGTGTGAGGTATTGATGCCATGTTGGGTGAAAGAAGCATCCTTTTTGTTTCTTTGTGCTGGTGTACAGTAAATGTTCTGTATGTGTAGTATGATATTGGCTGTTTAAAAGCTGCATGTGAACAGATGGTCCGGTCTATTTTTGTTGATGCCGGTTAACCTTTACTCAAAATAAATGAAAACTGACAGAACCATCTGTTTGCAGCTTCAACACCATCGACTCTGTCACTAAAAGCTCCCAAAAACCCAAACACTCTTCAATGCAGCTTCACGCTGTCGTTGCCAAAAGGAGGCTGTAACTGAACTTTGCTTACATGTTGTTGTTACAGTGAGGAGTAACTGGAAGACTTGATTTTTTTCTTCTTTTTTATCCTTGGATAAACTGTCCTTTTACAGTGTGCCTTGGCTTATTTTTAATAGTTTCTCAAGGCGCTACTCTCAAAAGACATTACATCCTGAATGACAGAATTCCTGAGGAGGAACAGTTCGTTTATTTCTCTCCTTAATAGAAAACTTACAGCAGGGTATGAGTCTCTGCAGTTCTTTTTTTTTTTTTAAAGAACATACAATTCAAAGTTTCTTGAAGGACATGCTTTTAGACTGGAACAAACTTTCTGGGGGGGGAATGAACAGCAGCTTATTACCGTGACTGTAATTTAGTCCTTAAAACAAATTTGCAATCAAAATTTTAATCTTAATGTGGAGCTTCAGGAAGTGCAAATGAGGAGAAAAAGGAAGAGAGAGTGAAAGAAAGTGGAAAACAGGAGATGTAAATAGAGGTGGAGGGTAAACAGGAAGCTCATTTTGAGAAAATCTTCAGACACTAAATGTCCAGGACTGAACCCGACACTCTGAAAATGAAAGAGAAATTTATCCAGGCTGCTGCTGTTAAAGAGTAATTGCAGTTTATTTGACCCTACGTGTTTCTCATAAACGTGGCTATTCTGGTTCATTTTGCACTCTGACATCGAACAAAACACCAAACACTACCTGCTTAAAAGTTTGACAGCACCTTGCTTTTTAATCGTTGTTACTGAAAATTATCCTATTATTATCAGTGTACTCTGAAAGACACCACTCTGCATTTAATGAGTTATTATTAATCTCTGGCTCTCTTCCACATCATGTCTTTGTCTTCCTCCCCTCACCCCTAACCGGTCGCAGCAGATGGCTGCCCCTCCCTGAGCCTGGTTCCGCCGGAGGTTTCTTCCTGTTAAAAGGGAGTTTTTCCTTCCCACTGTTGCCAAGTGCTTGCTCATAGGGTGTCGTCTGATTGTTGGGGTTTTCTCTGTATTATTGTAGAGTCTTTACCTTACAATATAAAGCACCTTGAGGCAACTTTTGTTGTGATTTGGCGCTATATAAATAAATTGAATTGAATTGAATTGAAATTGAAAGATGGAACACATCTTTTACAGGTGTGATGGTATCTTAACTCCTACATTTCAACTGTTTGTGACAGTTTCAGCAGCCGACCCAACTCATGGCTTTTGATGGTGAAAAATGCACTGTTTGAAAAGTTCATAGGTGAGAGTAGGGACGTAGATCAACCAGTATATTGACAGTTTAGCTTTTATGCTCAGCTCTCTCTTCACCACGATGGACCAGTGCAGTGTCCGCATCACTGCAGCTGCAGCCCCAATCCGTCTGTCAGTCTCCCGCTCCCCTCACTCGTGCACAAGACCCCGAGATACTTAAATTCCTCCACAGCAACTCATCCCTGACTCGGAGTGGGCACTCCACCCTTTTCCAGCCGAGGACCATGGCCTCAGACCTGGAGATGCTGATTCTCATTCCCGTCACTTCACACTCGGCTGTGAACTGCTCCAGTGTGAGCTTGAGGCCACCACCTGATGAAGGAAACAGAACCACATCATCTGCAAAAAGCAGAGGAGTAAACTGTCACTTTAAGAAATCACATGCATCAGTACGAGGTTTATCATGACACCAGGAGCATCAAAATAACTTCAGAACCAGAACAAGGTTCTTAAAAACAAGTACCTGATTTATTAGCAAGCAGGGCAGGCAAATCCCTACTTTTCACATAACAGAAGAATGGCACATTCCACCGTTATCATTTTTGTTGAATATCCTTCCTCAGACACTTCAGGATTCAGGAACCTCGAGGATGAATTCAGTGCATAGTGCTGAAGAAAAGGATCAGCAGGCTCCTGGTTGAGCTTCTCACCTGATCAAATGAGTTCACCATTTCAAAAATGTTCCTTTGATGCAAATGAGTCTTTGTAATCAAAGGAAATGTGTGTTCTTGGTTGAGAGATGCCAACAAAACGTGTTTGTGACTGGAACACTAAAACAGTATTTCAAATTAAATACATTTTTCAAACAGAATAAAAAAAAAAATGAGAGCAAGTTTATTAAACTCCCCATCAAACATTATCCATCAACATAATGAGTCAGACCCATACAACTGCGGGAAAACATTTTCTGCTATTGTCAGCTCGTCTGAAGTGTGACAACACAACACCTCCAATTACAGGTAAGATGCACGTTGCCTCCTCTCTGATTTAGTTTTTTTTGTTTTTTGAACTCATTAATTGCAGGTCTCTTCCATCTGAGACACATTTTTCAGATCAGTGTGTCATCTGAAAAATATTGCCACAGGTTTTATTTCTAAGTCGACAAGAGAAAAAAGTGCTGCAGCTTAATTTGAGGTCATGAGCTCCTGAAAATATCTGCTTGTAGGAGGGTGTGCCGTATCAGTTAAATCATCAGTTCATCCTGCTGCATTCTCCTCACAGGACATTTAAGGAGCAACGAAGAGGATAAAAAGGAAAATGAGAGGTAAAGGAAGAACAATTAATGGCTAGGTTGTTACTCGAGGAAGTTGGGAATTAAAGAAAAACAGAGAAAGGAAAGAAAATGAGCAATTAAAATAGAAAAAGGTGGGAAAGGAAGGTAAGAATTAAGGACTAAGAAGAGGAAAAGGTGGAGGTAAGGATGTACACTACTAGTCAAAAGTTTGGACACACCTTCCCATTCAATCCTGAAAAGTTGAATCTGTTCATCTGGACGTAGCGATTTTTTAGTGGGAGAAACGTTTCGTCACCTTCTGGTAACTTCTTCAGTCTCAGCTGACTGCAGAATTCCCCAACCTTATAAACAGTACATTTGCATAATGACCGAAACCAGCACCACTGACTAACAATGGGCCATTTGGTCAGTTTCATGATCAATAGTATGCAAATTGTCATGACCATTCAATGTTTTTTCTTTATTTTCATGACTATTTACATTGTAGATTCTCACTGAAGGCATCAAAACTATGAATGAACACATATGGAATTATGTAGTAAATAAAAAAGTGTGAAATAACCCAAAACATGTTTTATATCTTAGATTCTTCAAAATAGCCACCCTTTGCTTTGATCACTGCTTTGCACACTCTTGGCCTTCTCTCAGTGAGCTTCATGAGGTAGTCACCTGAAATGGTTTTCCAACAGTCTTGAAGGAGTTCCCAGAGATGCTGAGCACTTGTTGGCCCTTTTGCCTTCACTCTGTGGTCCATCTCATCCCAAACCATCTCGACTGGGTTTAGGTCAGGTGACTGTGGAGGCCAGGCCATCTGGCGCAGCACTCCATCACTCTCCTTCTTGGTCAAATAGCCCTTACACAGCCTGGAGGTGTGTTTGGG
>VUQS01038430.1:1961-24397 GCA_015108495.1 Heterochromis multidens | reverse complement strand
TTTTGTGATTACACAACAGTGTATATTGATCTAATAATATTTGTATCTTCATCACTGTTTATCTATACATGTGTTTTCCAGGCCATTGCCACTCAGCCATGGGGCCAGAAGCTGATGATTAACACACTAGGAGGGTTAATGTGTGTTAACAGAGTGGTGAACTGGGAAACACATGACGTACATTTGTGTGTTCAGTATAAAGACAGAAACTATGCTGTATGTAGTTTTGGTTCTATCTTCTTCTTCTTAGTCATCTCCACTAGAGGGCAACATTTCAGCTATTTTCATTTTTCCCACCTTTCTTCAATCTTTGCTTTTGTTTCTTTGTGAAATATATAAAATATGTTAACTTTGTGAACATCAGATAGTTTTTTGAATGAATTTTAGAAGGAAAATTACTTTAAATGTCACCAGAAATGTGACAAGAACCTATGAAGGAGTTACAAATACATTTTAATATGAAAACTTACTATTTATATATAAAATTGTAAACAAAAAAGTAACCAGTAAGTTAAAGTACAAAGAAGCAAATAAATTAAGTGCAAGTACTGCTTTTACTGAATGTTGTGTCCACTTTATATACATGCCCAAGTCATTAACCCATCAATGTCCTGAATTATTTTTTCTTTAGTTAAAGCTTTGAACAAATTACAACTAAACAAAATGAAAAATAGAGGGATTACTTTGACTATTTACTGAATGTTGTATCCACATTATATACATTTCTATGTCACTATCCCATCAGACATGATGTCCTGTATTTACCCTATTTTTTTGTCTTTAATTACAATCTTATAGAGATTTTAACAAGAAAAATACCCAAATTCAACAGACATGTTGCTGTTTTAGGTTTTCTTTTGGGTTTTCTGTTTTGCATTTTAAAATTTAGGCTTCAAGCTGCACGTTGATGTGCAGTGGAGAGGTCGAGCTCAGGGCAGTACAGTGGCTCCACACACCAGATGGAGACTGCGATGGCACAGGGGAAAGGTCCGCCTTCTGACTGAAGATAGTATCAGAGCTTATGTAAGCTTTTAGAAATGGAAGATAAAACCCTTGGAATTATACGAATGATGGATGTTATAGAAACTGGTCATTTTCATCCTTATCTTTGTGTCATATGAAATGGCAGAATGTGAAATAAACAGCTTTGTAACTGTAGCGTCTACAGCTGAACCAGTGATGTGTTCTCAGTGACTGTGGCTGAAACTTGTTTTCGGGTTGCGATTCCCTACGTTTGTGTGTTCATCCCATTTTCCTGAACATGATGTGTCAAAAATGCTACGGGGAAATACTTAAACACACACACACTTAAAAGAAGGAAGAGCTGATGAGTTTTTGGAGGTGAAAGGTCAAAGTCGCTGTGACGTCATGCCTGTTTCATTTTTGTGAAATTCATTAGGAAACCTCAGAGGGAATATCATTACATCTTGCACAAATTTTCACTCAGACTGAAGGATTAAGGGAATTAGAATTTAAATATTACAGGGAAAGGCTGCTGTGATATATTTTCTTTTTTTGGCCATGAATCAGGAATTCCTTTGCTATTACCACATTTAACAAAAGCATTGAAAGTGATGACATTTTATATCCAAATGGCCAAAGGTTAACTTCACTTTAACCACATAATGTTCTGCAAAAATCACTTTTTGACTCAATGCCATGACTCAGGAATAGAAGAAGTGCATCTAAACTGCACTTAGACTGGTTAGCAGAAGAATAATAGCAGTAGTAGTTCCTGTGAATTTCTATATGTTATCACAAGCCATTAGCAACCACTTAAAGATCTTTTTTTATTTATACTTTACAACATAATATTGTAGTTACTCTGATTTTTGTCTGAATGACAGCACATCTTTTTTTCCCCACAGTCGGGTTGTGAAACTTGTGACATCAGTATTCCTGTTAAAAATCACTGCTGTGCTTAATATCTTCCGTCAACAAGACACACAAATTATAGCAAAACAAGATCTGGTGTCTGCGGACATATTAGCAGCTCTTCTGATCTATATGCTTATGTCATATTAAATTATGTCATGTTAATATTCAACAGGCATTATTTTTTGCCATGCTCACAATCTTATTTGAACATGTTAGCTTGCTGACATTTGTTCAAATTAAAAAATGAAGCTGATAGAAATGTACTTTTTTTTGTTTTGCAGAAATGTAGTAAGATACCAAAGTATTAGGATTTTTTTTTATCTATCTAACATGAGTCATCATCATTGTGGCACTTAAGAAAAAGAAAATTACTCATGGTAAACACTTAATTTCACTATACTAAACACATAGTTGCTGCATCCTCTGGAGATCATGAATGAGTGGAATTAAACTTTATTGCAATCCAGCAAATATCTGTAGAGATCAGCATATTTCATCCAAGTTGTAGATTAACCACCATGGCTTTAGAGCCATGTTACTACAGTCATAGCCAAAGGTTTAGGCTATGGCACAAATTTTGTGTTTAATAAACTTTGTGAAGAACTATTGACTGTTCAAGAACTCACCATACTCAAAGGTCCTCAGAGACCATCTTCATTCAGCAATCTAGGAGCGATTTGATGATAACTTGTGCATTTTCCAGTACGATGGATCACCATGTCCCAAGAGAAAAGTGATAACTAAGTGGCCTGGAGACCATCAAATTAAAAATTTGGATCCTTGGCCAGGAAACTCCTCAGATCTTAATCCAATTGAGAACCTATAATCAGTCCTTAAAAAGCAAGTGAACAAGCAGAAGCCCACAAACTGTGATCAATTCAAGCGCTCATAAGGTAGGAATGGATCACCATCAATCAGGATTTGTCCCAGAAGCATGCCACAGAAAGCCTTTAAAGCTTTCTTGCCTCTCTGCTGTCTGACCACTTGCTATAAACTCATCTACAGCATTTTGCTGGACTTTATTGTCCAGCATAAATGTAACATGAATCCACATCAATTAGTTTAACTTCAGTTATATTTATAAAGCACCAATTTACAATGATTCCCTGTGAGCAAGCACTTGGTGATATTTTCAATATCAAACCTTTACACATCTCTCCCCGTGGAATCCCTTAATCTCACACATGTGCTCCTTCTCTTCAGCGTTAAAAATGCTTCCCTAGAGTGAGAATGACTGACTCAGTCCCAAACGGCTTCAAACTCTTCAACAACCTCATGTCACTGCCATCCCAGTGAATCATATCACCTCACCCACGTCTTGTACATACTTACACCAGTTTGCGTCATCAGATAAACAAAGAAATAAATAATAAAAAACATCCAGTCAGTCAATCTTTTCTCTGTACATTTGATTTTTATTTCTTCTGGCAGATCCGGACGTGTTGATGAAATGTTCAGCTATGATTTTTTTTTTTCTCCCACATATCATTTAGTGTTCATCGTTTGTGACCTTCTCCTCAAGGATAAATTTACAATACAGGGACTGGAAGACATCTCAAAGCATTTTCTAGGCTCAGCTTGTCTGAAGATTTCATATTCAAAGTCTTTGTGCATTTTAACCAGACTAATCATGTGTTGCAATGATCACTAAAACATAAACCTTAAGCATGACTTCTTATCTCAAGAGCTGCATGTTAATCCCTGCTAAGTTGCTGGGCTCTCCTCCTTCCCCTGCTGTCTGATGGAGAATATGATGGGGTTTCCTCTGTGTGAAGGGTGATTTTTATCTACAGCTCATTACACGTACACAGGTACAAAGGAAAGAGCTCATTTGAGTGAACATCATCCAGTCATCATCATTAGTCTATTTTATTTGTTACCGTCCTGCTCTGGTGACTGATACATACCATGTAATTGTGTGTATGGATTTTTATACTATGACCTGAAGGGTCTTTCCTTTGGGGGACAAATAAATATTCTTAATTGTTTCTTTTTACATTTGTGAATTTCCCATTATAATTTGTCATGTGACCATCTTGCTTGCCATTGCTCCATGTGGAATAAAAGAACAGGAAGAGACACAAATAACCCATCACGTGTGTGTTGCATGAAAGTTAAAATTAGTAGTATTGTATTTATCATACCAGTGTATTCTGTATATTAAATGTTATGGTTCTTGGTTTCATTCTGAACATTTCTTCAAGGCCCAGAGAGCAGTGAGAGTACTACTTAAGGGAAATTATGCAATAATTCACTAAAACAACATTAACTGAAATAATAAAAAAAATAGTGCCTCTAACCTATCTTCATTCATTTATTTAATGTACAACCTCATTAACGGTCTCACAACCCTTCAGGGTTATCTGTTGACACTTTCATAAAATACCCATATATCAAGCACAGTTGGGCCATTTTTCCTGCAGAATATTTACTTGTGATACTTTTACTGATACTTCTTTTGCACTCTGAATACAGAGCCTTTACTTGTCAGATATTATTTTGATATTGCTGTATTGTATATAAACGATCACTCATAGAAATAGCAAGTATACAATAAAAAACAGCTAGTATAAGATAAACCCGACTGATGATGCAGTGTGTCCTTTGTATATAAGTGTTGTTTACACTCTGTGGTCATGTTTGTGTTAAAGGCTGTAAAGAGCTGATCTCTTGTGTCCTTGCCTAAATGTTAATGTTCCTGTTTCAACTTCCATTCTAGCGTCTGTTGGAGTCTCTGAGGAGACTCGGAGCCTCCAACAGATGGTGCTAATCTCTCTCTCTCTTTCTCTTTCTCTCTGTCTCCCGGCTCATCAAGAGTTGGGTGATAATTCAACAGTTATGTCATGAGGTGTACCCGCACCTCAAGAAGGAGAGCTGTCATGTTCGCTGCTGCAGACCTGTCCTCTGCATCTCCCACATTTTCTCTCCACACGTTGACAGCCAAATGATTTCATTCGCATCTCTCAGTTTGTCCATTTGAAGAGTTCATCAGGCAGTTGTCACATCGCTGGCCGCCTCTATCTGCGTAGGCTAATACAAACTCACCTCCAAAATGTACCTGGATAGGTGAGAGGGGCGCGCGCCGCGCGCACAGCCAAAAATCACTTTTAAAGGAGCGCGTGGTTCTCTCCAGGAGTGCACTCCTTTTTGGCAGATCACCCTCCGATGCAATTAATCCAGGAAAACGACTTCGCCAAGGGAGACTCAACGCCGACCACTGCAGCACTCAAGTCCGACGGCAGCGCCGGTTCTCCGGCCAAAATGTGCAGTGAATGTTACGTGAATCAGTCATTTGTGAACGATGATGGGAGCGTGAACGACCACAAGCCACGGTAAGAGAAGCAACAGCTAAGAGACACCAACAAGTAGCCTCAACCGGCGAGGTTCCAGGCATTATGGCAGTGATTAAGTTAAGTTAACGATAATTAAGTTAGATCTTGTACTCAGTATTTTTAAAGTTATCCTGAAAATACTCACTTGCATGCTAAATTGGAGTTTGATTTTTTTTTAAAAATATCAGGAAAACTGCTAAATGCCTGTTGAATAATTTGACTGATGTGACGTGAACATGTTGAACATGTTGATTTTGCATTGTTTTCCCATCCATACACTATCTTCTCATCTCCTCTCACCACTGTTGTGTGTCCAGCTGTTCACTGGTGTGCTGTCTCAGCTTTCCGTGTTAGCCTACAGGTATTATCTGCTATTAATATGAATGCATTACTAGAACTGATAATGGCTGTTTTAGTCCTTACACCCACATGCTTTCTTGTGAACATTTGGGTTGCTTTTTGGCCAAAAAACCCCATCTTGTGTTAGAAATGTAAACTGAAGCCATACAGATGTATCACACATCCACATGTGCAGAACAATTTAAACATAATAACACATTTTGCATGTCATTTCTTATTTTATGAGATTTGAATGGTGCACTTTACACCAGGGTTTGATTTGCTCAGAAGGATGGACTTCACAAAATCACACTGAAATATTCCCTTCATCAATTATACAATAAGTTTGACAAGGTTAATGGAGGACTAAAACTGACAGATGAGATGGAGATTCTGTTTTGTGGATGATGTATCTGCACTTCCAAGAGCCTGAAAACATTACCCATCTTCACACCAAACCACGTTCATTTGAATTAATAAGTACCCTACAATGAGTCACATTTTATCCAAGGATGCAATATTTTAATTGTGAAAAAAATGTGAAGAAAAAGTGAAAAAAAGCCTCCAGCAGCTGATGAATAAACAAATATTAAAAGCAACAGTGTAATCTCTCAAAAGCATTCATCCGTGCTGTGACAGCCACACAGTTAAAAATATTAAGGCATAAATAACTCCATTCACTTCACTCTGGAGTTTCTAATTCATCTCATTTCTTCAAGCGACAGAATCAGTTCATCTTCTCACATGATCTTCTCCAGCAGTAAAGGTAAAATCCCACTATGCTGTATTTAACCTTTGCATGTTACAGGCTGCAAATTAGAGCGGTATCTCCGTATCTGCAGCCATTCAGAAAAACATAGCAGTTGAAGAAGATTTTTCATTGGTTGAGATGAAGTTTAATCCAAATTATGAATCTATAATGATCAATAAGGGTTGAAAAGAAGAGGAAATATACTTTCCACCACTAGTTGAAACCAGTCCACACCAGATTGAATGGTAGAAATGGAGAGCACTGACTCATGTCTTCTTTAAATTTCCATTTCAGGGGCCTTGATGCTTGTCTGAAAAAGGGGGTTTCTTTCCATGTCATTCAAGCAAGTGTATACTGTATAAAAGACAAATGTTACACTTCTGCTAACAAAGTTAAATCCTATAAATAAAGTTGTGGAAAGAACTCTGGTCTCTTATGGTCTGTTGACACCATAGGAGCTATATGCATGCTAATTTCTGATTTTATGCCTAAATCATGACACAGTAGCTGCATTTTAGCCTGTCCCTGCATCTGCCCCAGAATAGTGAAGAAGCCAGAATGCATGGTGCTTTAGGTCAACATATGTTGGCTGGTTCTTCATAACACAAAGATTTTGTTTACAAAGGTCATAGTTTGGGATTATCTTAACTAAAAATACAAAATTATACAGTATATAATAAATTATACAGTGTATATTAGGGACATTATCTTTTTTGTTCTGATTTTCTGTAACCCATACTTGGACTCACTCCTTTAAAACCCCATCATTTGCACTTTTCCATCCCATGTTTTCCTTCTTTGCCTCCTTTCCTTCTCCTTGTGCTTCTTGTTCCTCTCAATATTGCCTACTTCAGCTTCCTTCACTTTTGCTCAATTGTTTTCTGTCTTCTGCTTCTTTACTTTTCTCCTCTCCCTTTCCCCAGCTCATCTCCAGCACCACTCCAGACCAAAAGCAGCAGCCACAGTACTGGGGTTATCTTAGACATCTCCACCCTTAAGATGGAGCAGCTAGAGAGCGAGGTTCCTCCTCTGCCACCCCGTTTTCGCTTCAGAGACCTTCTTCTTGGGGACCAGAGCTTCCCGAATGATGACAGGTAGGCAGGAAGCTGTGTGGATGTGAAGAAAATTGTAACTCACACAAAGTTGGCTGAGAAGTTGTGTTTGAGATGGTCAGGAAGCTGAGAAAAAGCTGTTGTTGGTTTCAGTGAACTGAAATTTTTTAAAGTTCTGAGAAACATATCAGCTTATGGCCTTATAACTTTTATAACAGATGTTATAGGGAGCCTAATATGTCATCTGTCTATACACCAATTTAGCTATTTCTCCATTGCATTCAGCTTAGTATTGCAGCTATTTGTCCCTTAAATTAAGTGCTTTTGCTGTTTACCTGTTATTTTTAACAAATTATTCTAACTGTTTACCTTTAGCTAAGTGTTATAGCTAATTATGTCAGTTTTTTATCCCTGTTCATCCATTAAGCTGAGCTACTGCACCATTTTTTAAAAAACTTTTAGCAAACTATTTCGGCTGTTTGTTCAACAAGTTTAGCTATTTTCTCATTTATATTGTAGCAAATAGTTAATTGTTAGTTAACATCCTGTGCTAACAGCGGAGTTAATTAGTGGATACATTTTTAGTTAAATTTGGTTAGTTGTCCTGTTTAGTTTTGTACCCCCAAAGCAAGCAGCTGGTAACTTTTTAAAGAAAACTGCTGTAAATACACTGCTTTCATCCTGTCCAATGTAAATATTTGTCTTGCTGTGTCACCTT
The DNA here is from genome assembly GCA_015108495.1 of Heterochromis multidens. Classification (NCBI taxonomy): domain Eukaryota; kingdom Metazoa; phylum Chordata; class Actinopteri; order Cichliformes; family Cichlidae; genus Heterochromis; species Heterochromis multidens. Next base: position 16,327 of record VUQS01038430.1, on the reverse strand, counting down.
ATATGACAATATGTTGAATATCTTTGGGTACATCTAAGGATAAGAATAGAAGACCCTGGTTTCTTTCTGCCTAACTGTAGTATACATTTTTGCATCATTTTGTTTTGATAAATATAGTATTGAAATTCACAGCCGAAATGAATCAGCAGATGTCCATTATTCCTCCTGTTTTACTTTAAGTGGCCGCTGCTTTTGTTGATTTTTAACTCCACTTGTTTGGATTTTGTAAGCGACTGCCCTTAGATATATACTGAAAAAAAAATTAAATCATGTGGCATGTGGCAAATCATGTGATTTGATCTCATCACAGCTCTGTTGGTCTGCTCATGTTGCTTTCATTTATCAAACATTCTGATTGCTATACCTCTTTTTTTATTTTTTACTGCTGAAAAAAACTTTTATTTGGAATTCAACCCCACTTGATTCACACACTGTTTATAGTTGTTGTAAAGGCATTGTTCATGGAGTTTTTACCAGTGTTTGCTCCCTGCAGACTAAGCATACAGAAGCGCAGTTTGAAGTGTTCTCTTTTTCCGGTGTAAGTGGTGTTTGTGCTTTAAAGGGGCCAGAAGCGTAGCAGCGTGGCAGAGTTTTGGGCCTTGTCCGTGGTGCTGAATAAGAGGGAAGTTCCTGAAGTTTTGCGGTTGTGTAGAGAAGCTGGGGAGCAGGTGTCTGTGTGTGTATTTGAAGATTAAAGGAGTTTGACTTGAAATGCATTTTTCTGCAACAACATTGTGACCTAATTCACAGTCAGAATTTACAATGAGATCTCTCCATCAGTCTTTCTATCTTTCCTCATTCATACTCTTCCTCCTTTGCCTTCAGCTCTCTACTCAGCTGCAGCATCTGTGCTTGATAGACATGATCAGAAGCAGTCTGCTTCTGTTTTTCTGAGATCTGCTTCAGTGGTTTCCATCCTGAGATTGAAAATAGTGCTACTGCAGGGAATTTAGAAACCTTCTCCTTCTGTAGTCTAAGCAAAAACTCAAAAAATATTTAAAAAGTGCTCTTTTCTGTTACAGCATACGTTTTTAAGAGAACTGACAACTTAGGGAAGTAAGTTACAAAATGAACAATTTTTTTTTTTTTCTCTCAGGATGTTTAATCAGTGCATAATCGGGTGTTCTCCAGATGGACCACTGGAGAGGTATGATCAGATGTAATTTTAGAAGTGATAACAGCAGCAGCAAGCCTTTCAGACTGTAGAGCTGTTTGTAATATTTGTCATATCTGTTTTATTTGATGAGGAATAAAAAGCTCTGCCAATGCTTTTAGTCAAAGATGACCTTTTCTCCAGCTGTCCTCACAGCTATCGTCGTTTTCTCCTCGAGAAAGCTGCAAACCTTTCCAGCTCCTATTTAAATGGTTATCATTTTTCTGTTCTGTTCTGTTCCTACAAATGAACCCATGTTCTGTCCCTAGGAGATAGTGTTGTTTATAGGTGACTGACACTTCAGGTTGGAGTTTCAGCGGTCAAGAGCTGTCTCTTGAACTCCCAAATGTCACCGGTCACATCTTCCCAGGGAATCATCCATCACTCAAAGGTTCCTTTCTAAAAGGCAGGCGTGCAAAGAATAAACACACAGTAGTGGCAAAATATAGTTTGCCACTACTTATAGTTGAAGTTACATTATTGCTTTCTTTCTGCTATTTTAGTTCAATTACAGTGTTGATTGCATTTTTTCCATTTTAAATTAAATATTCCATTCATGAGTTTCGTCTTTGTGAACTAAACTTTGTGATGCTGAATAATATAATGTATTTTACAGGGAGAGGCTATGGTGTGTAAGGTTGTTCACGTGTAGCTCAGAAAGCCACACTGAGTGGCTGTACTAGTGTGGGCGAAAAGGGGTTCAAGAGGGATGGCCTTTCCTCCTATTTGCAAAAGCACTGACTCCTGGGGGGGGGGGGTCATCTATAAATTAGTACTTCAGACGTTGCAAGCATGTTTTTGACAGAAGGTTGGGTGACAGACAGAACAGTCCTCTTAATTTTCTTTTTATCTGCATTGTGTGCTCATTTGAAAAGTGCATTATCTTTCTGTTTTTGTCTGATTTATGTGCCAAAACCACCACATTCATCAACTTGTGTTTAGCATTATCAGACAGAAAAACAGAATGTAAGGCAGCACATTCATTTTGACTATACAAGCTACAAGTCGTGAAAACTTCTTTAACAGGCTGAGGATAGCCTACTGACATACTGTTGATGCCAGCAGCAAATTAATACAAATCCGAGTTCATCTGCCGCTGATCCTCGGACCATTTCTCCAGTATGTCAGAGTGAATGTTTACAGCTTTGTCAGGAGCTGCAGTGCTGCTGGAGAGGACCGTGCTGCAGCAGCAGCAGCAGTTAGGGTTATTCCTGTCAAAGCAACGTTGCTGTGGCAACAGGCCCGCGCAAAGAGGATAAAAAGAGAGAGCGGCTGCGGCAATATATTTCTAAAAATATTTCAATAAGCATCTGAAAATAAAAGATACATCAAAAACTGCTTTGTTTATGATTTCTTATTTTTAGCTTCTTGTCTTTATCATGTCATTTCATAAGTTAAAGCTAAAATCAGTTCATCATCGGCAGACACACTTAGTGCTGTGTTGATTTGGAGCTGCAGTGAGGCGCGTTGGTCATATGTAGGAATTAAAACTGGCTGCACGACGCAGCTACAGGTGTCCTGCACGATGGATCCGGAGATTCTCATCCCAACCTGGAGGTCGGAGCCCTTTGGTAGTGACGCCGGGCAGAGGTAGGGCCACACGGAGCGGAGACGAGTTTTCCTCCGAAGTGCGCACGATGTCCTAATGTCAGTGGAAGTGGATGCGCTGGTTAAGAGGCGGGGGGATAATACTGTGCAAGGTTTTTCTTTTTTGTTTTTTATCCCTTTTATTTCTTTCTTTTTTTGACTTTTGGCTCTTTGAATCATTATTTTTAGGTGGGAAGAGTTGTAGTTATTAGGTATTAGGAGTTATTAGGAGAGGAGTATCGAGCAACGGGCGCTGTTTGATAAGCGGTCGCAAAAACGTGGACAAGCCCCCTATTATATAAAGTAAAGTTGTAACTTAAGGTCGTTGTTGTGAGTTATTATATTCTCAATTGCTCCTCTATTTTTTGTTACAGTGTGAAAATCACCCCTCGCGATTTTGCAAGGTGACTTCTTGAAATAGTCTAAAACGATAAAAGATCTTCAGTTATGAAAACACGCAAATGTTGACTGTTGAGAAGCACAAGCACTGAATGTTTGCACATTTTGCTTAATAATTGCGTCTGATTATTGACTTAAGTGCCAATAAATGATTTGCTTTAGCTGTAATTTAAAAAAACATCCGCTCTGCAGTTATCACTGGATTCTTTTCAGTATTTGTTTAGTCAGTGTAGTGTCACATAAATGAGAAAAACAACCAATTAAATGAGAATGATTTGATATTTTGGGTACTTTTCGTTTGAGGAATATATATAAATATAAATCCATACATTATTCCATTTCTGTCAATTGACTAATGGTTTTTTGTTTTTTGTTTGGTTTTTTTTGGATTGGAAACAAGTCTCTTCTGTTATTGATGAATACCTCGAGGTTCGTTGATCTGATGAAAGCGAGGCTGTAAAATGATTGCACTCACAAAAAACTTGCTCAGCCGCAAGCAGTCGTTTAAACAGATCTAATTGCTCCCAGAGTTGTGCGTCTTATTGCCTGGAACTCCTACGTGATACCGCTGTATGACTAATGTCAGACCTCTTCAGATAGTAATTGTGTGCTCAACAGGAGCTGATTAAGGGTCATTACTTGTACCCATTAGGCCTATGTACGTGTGGGTGGGTGGAAGGGTGAAATAGACAGACAGACACAGACAGACAGAGAGCAATCTGTAGGACTCTCATATATGACAGCACAGCTCTCATTTGAAGTGTTCCTGCCTCCAGAGCCCATCTCTGTTCTGCTGCTGGCCAGATGTTACAGCTGTTTTTAGTTCTCATTGCAGAGCAGTTCTTTCAGTTTTTCACTGAAGGGTTTCCATCACTGTAATGTAGTTTTAGTGTCGTGCAGACCTGAAATAGCCATTTTAGTGCCTCATCCAACAACCCACACTGCCTTTTCCCTTCCACTGTGATCCTTTCAGCCACAGGCCAAAACTTTTTCTTTTCATTTCTTCCCATTCACATTCATCTATCAAAGGAGCTAATTTTTCTGTTTTCACTTTCTCTCTTTTTGTGCTTTGCTTTGTCTTACAAATTCTTGCACAGATGCTGTGTCAGTGTAAACACAATCATGACAGATGTTTATGAAATCGTATTTTAACCATTATTCTTTATTACAACAGGAAAGTTTGAGGTTGCTTGTGATGCCATTTTTTATTTTTTATTTTTTTTTAAATACCTGTCTTGTTTGGTAGTTTTTGCAATCAGAATTACGATCTGAATGCGATGTTGTACCAAACATATTTGCTCTTCCAAGATCTTCCAAGATGAGCTCTATAAATTCTCTATAGGCTCATATTTTTCATGTGTTTATTTATTCTTTATTATTAGTATTATCATTGCTGTTACAGTACACGTGTAGCACGAAAACGTCCAAGCTGACAGGCAGGGAGGGAAGAAAAAAAAAAAAAAAAAAAAAAAAAAAAAAAAAAAGGGAAAGGGGGAGAAAAAGGGAGAAAGTATGAAGACAAAGCACAGATAGAAAAACGCAATAGGTCGTCAGCTGCTGCGCCTGTAAGAAAAAACATAAAAGAGAAAATAAAACAAACAAACAGCAAACACCTGGAAGAGAAAAATACAAGAAGCAGATACACAAAATACAAAGATACACAAATCTACAATCCTGTCGCTCTGAGTGTGTGTGTGTGTGTGTGTGTTTGTGTGCGTCTTTGTCACGAAACGTTCTTGATATTGAGGGTGAGAAGCTGCAATAACGCCCCCCAGAAGCCAGAGGCAGACAGAGAAGGATCCAGGAGATCCGGGCCAACCGCAGCCCCCAAGAGTACCGAAGACCCGGGGCCACACATTCCGATGACAGTCACGTGCCCACCCCAGCAGGAGAAGGAGAGAGACCGCAGACGGAGCGCCCATGGACAAAGGCCGAGAGTCCAGAGAACTAGAGGCAACGGGCAACCGGCCCTGCCAGGGGCCAGCCCCCACGACACGACATGACACGAGCCGAGAACAGGGCCGCAGGGCTCCAGGTGCCAGGGAACCGCCCGACACCCAGCTGAGCCCCCCCCCCGCACCGAAGAGGCCTGAGCCACTCCGGACCACCACACCCACGGGAGTGGGCTGACAGCCAAGCCAGAATATCCAGCCACGTGTCCCGGAACCAAAAAGCACCTGCGGCCCAGTGAGGGGCCGCAACATCCAGCAGGGAGCAATAGGGAGGGGGAGTCGCCACCCTCCATGACCATGCCCTTAAGGGGCCAATGCTTAGCATGCCCTAGACCCAGGTCCAGCCATGCACGCACGCACGCACACACATACACACACCCAGGCCATTCACTCAAACACTCACATACCCACCCACTAGTGACAGACACACACAAAAATACACAAAGACACACATGCACACACATAAACCCTCTGAAGCGTAGATCACCCCGCCCCAGACCAGTAGCACAAAGTTCCTTTTCTACGACAGGTCCAAACCAGCACCCTAAAACTGGTCTGTACTGGCAGTAATAATATTTGTTTGGCCCGTCATTATTCTTTTGTCCTGCAGAGGGGCCCCAAGCTAAATGTTCTAGTGTCTCTAACACCTGACAGTAAGCCATGAAAACAGAGGACAGACTTTTTTATATTAGCCTGACTGAAATGTATTAACATGTCCTTATTCATCCACTGTAAACAGCAAAATTATTCATCTATCACAATCGTATCAGAAAGGACTGTAATTGGGCAAGTGTAATCAGGTAAACTATTGCTATTAATACTTCTTAATACACCACATTGAGCCCAACATTGTCAAACTTGGAGTAACTTGAACAATAAAAGGTCATGAGAGAGAAAAATTTGACCAAATCTGCCACAGAAACCTGTATTTGCAACATGATCTCCTTGTTCAGTGTCTTGTTACATGATGGTATACTGTGCGCTCCACAAATGCTGCATTACTGATTGTCTCAGTTTGCTTAGTCAGATGCTTTCTAGTGTTGACTATATCTCTGTGTTTGTCCAGCTCATCTGATAGTGTTACAGGAAGCTCTACCACAGTGATAACTACATGGTCACTTAGATTGTAGTATTGAGATAAGTGGCAAAAGAGGAGGACCTATGTCCTGACTTAAAAGTTTATTTTTCATTTTATGAGCTTGGAACAGATCATAATTAAAAAAAAACCCTGAAACATAATAAAAAAAATCTGTTAGCAAATTACTCTCCATTGATTTTGGGATTGTCAATTTATGGATCACTATTACACTCCACAGGGTATGACATTTGTAGGATCAAAGTGGACAGGGTGCTGCTGGAGACTTTCCAATTAGAAGCATCAGTTTTGAAAACTTAACCAGCACTGGTCTGAGTACCAAGAACCATCTCCTTGATTGAGTCTTAATTTAGGTTCTCCTCGTAATAACTCAGTTTGATTCCGTTTCCCGCTTTTGATGGCTGAAATTATTTGTTTGGCCATAATGTGCATTGCGATGCAAGGCGGAAGTCATTGTTTTGTCTGACAGGCAGCTTTGCTTGTTCCCCGTAACAACCTTCACACCCCCTCCTCCTGTCTGCAGCAGGAGGCCTGTGTAATTACATCCAAACCATTCCCCTCTCCCTACGCTTGATATCACTGCTGACATCCACTTGCACGGCCCCTCCTCTCGTGCTCTCTCTCTCTCCCCCTGCTGAATCTCTGCTGTTGGAGAGCTCTCTCACAGACAGTGCGCAGTCCTGCCTTGTCTTCAGTTGTCTGTAGTGCAGTGGAGCAGGTGGAGAAGGAAAAGAAGAGGGGGAGACAGAGGAGAGAAGCAGAAAGAGTACGCCAGACGGCTGAAGAAGGAACCGTTATCCATGTGAATAATGGAAGATGGCTGAATTATACACTGGGATATTTATTCAGAGAATACTACAAAAACTGATGCCTCAGTCTGTCGAGTAAGTGTGCAACTACTGTGAATGTAAGACTTTGCTCTGGTGTGTAACAGCACAGTATGATAAAACAAATTTGAAAGTCTTAATATCTTAGTGTTTTGAAGTTGAGATTGTTATTAGAATTATGTTTTCCATAGGACTGGGGGGCAGTCTGTGCTTCTTAAAATGTGGCTGAAGTACGCAGCGAGTTATGAGATGATAGACAGGGGAGATCACCAGTTGTTATTGTGGTATCCTTCTTAATCACCTAAGAGTGAAAAAAAAATGGAGCTTCCGTTCCACCTGAGGATTGAAGGTTGCACCAAATCCAGATCAAAAGCTCTGTGACTTTATCAGAGCCACCTGTCACACTCTGCAGGCAGCCAGGTCTCCTATTAAACATGTCGGGGTATGAAATCAACTGATGCAGGGGACTGATTAACATGGGACTGATAAGAGGTGATAGCGAGTCTAGGTGTGACAATGTTGTCATTTACATGCAGATGTTGGAATGCATTTTTTTTTTAAAGCTCTCAGGGCTTCTCAACAGTTAGGCAGTACTCTGTGTATTTTACAGCAGAGCCGGCGAGGGAAAGAGACAAGCAGATTTAAGACTGACTGATACAAAGACATGCTAGATTCAACTGAGTCATGTGAATAACACACAGAGGGTTATATCCATGTGATTCACTAGGTCTGAAGAGGCGTTTTTCTCACGGGAAGTGACTGTACTCATGCTATTCAGCACTAACTTGAGAATGCAGACCAAAGATCAGGACAATCGGCCTCGAATAACAAGATCATTGATCAATGATAATTGTACTGTCTTACATCCAAGATGCCTTTCATGTCTTTTCATGGTACTGATGTTAGCAATAAGCAAAATGAAGTGGCATGTGTTTCAGTGTTAACTGTCTCATGTCTTTATTATGACATTACTGCAGATAAAGAGAAAAGTTGCTTTTGTATTAAAATATTTGGATGTTTTTAGAAAATAATGAGATTCAAAAAGGAAAACACTGTTTACTCACAAAACTGTTCATTAGTAAGTGCTATTCCAGTGAAAACGTATTGACATGCTAATCCTCTAAATGGGAAAATAATGGGAGTGAATTTCAGTCTGCTTATTGATATTGTGCATCTACATTAGTAAATGGCCCACCTGTATTACAGATGTTCAACGGAAGGATTGTGAAGAAAGATGAGCACAGCAATTATGTATGTGTGTGTGTGTGTGTGTGTGTGTGTGTGTGTGTGTGAGTGTGTGAGAGAGGGAGAGAGAGAGGGAGAGAGAGGGAGAGAGAGAAGGTTAGCACAACTTTATTTTGGTGAATCAAAGTGTACAGCGCAAGGCAGAGTTACTCTTTTAGTGTGTAGTCTGCTTGTAGCACGCCAGTGGTGCACATGGAAACAGAATGGGATTAGAAGGAATCCACGGCCTATTGGTTGTGTACGGAACTGCTTTTGGCCTAGTAACAATCACAGAAATGATATTATTGCTTCAAATGCAGCACTAACCCTGTTAGCTGTGGTTATGGAGCGAAGTCCAGAGGAAAGTAAATTCTTGTGTGCATGCAGAGCTCGTACATGTGAAACTACAGCAGCCTGTGATCAATTTGCACCACTCTAGCAGCAGCTGTATAAAATTTAACAAAGCTTAACGCAGTGGACATGGTGTGCATAATTGTGTACAAATGGAGCATATGCTCCCTTTCGCTGCCTGTGTAGCCACTCAGCTGGAAGGGAAGGCTTTCATATAGCTTCTAACAGATGTTCCATTCATACCAGGGGTGGCTAACCATCATGACCAATTTATGGCTATTTCAGTTATTTTGTGTTTAGACCTTGACTGTTCTGGATGTGTGGTTTTCACTGTTTGTGTGGCTGAGAACAGTGGTGTGGTTTACATAGCCACCATGCCCAAGAGTCTTCTGGACAGTAATGATTTGTGCTAGTGTTTATGTTCAGCATTGTCTACATGTAAGTTCAATATACCAATACAGTACCAATGTAGTGTATGGACTGTGAAAGCTGCAACATAAAAATCAATTAAAAAAAGAAAATCCTTGGTGATACTACTTTATTTAAATACTTAACACTCACAATAAATAAGATATCTGAACTCCACTTCCTAAGTTTAGTTGACTGTTCTCAGGAAAACAAGGGAACTTATATCTTACAGTGCAGTTTACACTGGTGAAATTTAATAGTGTTAATGAACACTTTTTCTCCTTTCTTTCTCAAAGTGGGGGTTTTCTGTCTGTTCGTTCAATAAAGTGTGCTCATCTGTTTGCTAAAATTGTGATTCATTTGGTAATTAGAGTGTGTAAGAATAGAAACAAAGTGTACTATGTAGTAGTTAAAAATGTGCATGCTGGATTGCAAATTGAATTGTTTCTTTTTGAAAAATCATAGTAAATTGCCATAAGGTCAGTCATGAGGAGAGCATTTTTGGTGACTCAGTATTCTTGAAAAGGGTTTCCTCACGTTTTTTCTCAAATGGCACAAAGGATCATCAAGTAAAAAGCCATGGACCAGACCTTAGTATCCACATTACCTATCCTGACCCATGACTGTATAAAATTTCTATAGTTTTATTTTTATAGTAATTGATCCTGACACAGATCACAAGATGCAGCCTTTGAGATATAAGAGTTTTATTTTAAGATGCAGACTCTCTGAGACCGCAGACTCTATTTTACTGAAAATTATAATTCAAGTTTATCAAAGAAATAAAAGATCGAGTTACAGGCAGATACGAGCTGGTTATCTTGCTTCAAAGGTTGTTTTTTTTTATTGGCCACTTTGGAATGAGAAAACTAAGGAAAGGAACTGATATATAATCACAATAAGGGTCCACAAAACAGAAGGACACTGAGACTGACCTGAATTCATTACGCTGCGAGGAGGAGTGATGCCGTAGTTTTGTCTCCAGGCTTTGTTTTTCTCCCTCTTTTTTATTGTTGGTGCCTCCCATATTAGTTTAACCTGTATTCAATTAGTTCTCTGTTTGTTTCTAATCCTGTCCATATCGTTGCTGTTTATCAGTTTGCCTGAGTAGCCTATGTTTATGCCTGCTTCCTCTGTCCTAGTGTGCCTGTGTTCAGTTCCTCATGTTTTTTGAGCTTGTTTGAGGTTGTTTCGGTTTACAGCAAGTCAAACTGAAATTAATCTTTTGTTTATACATCCTGCCTATGCGTCCGGTGTTTTGGTCCTCATCCCTGTACACCACTGTGACAAGTAGGGGGTCCTTCCAGACCTCCTGCTGTGCACACGTTTGAACTCAAATGGTGACTTCTATTATAAAAGACATTAATAAGATGGAACCGGTGTAAAGAAAACTAGTATAAATATTACTCATATATTGATATATAGCAGAAAACTGATATAAAACAATGAACAGCAAGGAGAAGCACACTGATTGAAAAGATTGATGAGTTAACGGAGACACACTGTGTTCCACTTTCCATTTCATGCTCCACAGGTGTTCAATTATTCCTAATTGTTCTATTTGTTTCTCTCTTACAGACACTGGCAGGCATTTACTGGAATCAAAAGCAGTGTTTTGATAGTAAAGACTACTGTGAAATCATCACTGCCAGAGAGTGCTGCAAGGCTCCTCTGTATGTTGGAGCGGTGGTGTGTCACCCTAAAGAAGCTATCAGGAGAAACAGAACCTTGAGGAGTAAACATTCATCACTGAAGTGACATGTACAGGCTGACTTTCCTGCTCTTGTCCTCTCTAAAAATTCAGCACAACACAGTGTGTGAATTGTGGAAAGGAACACAACAACACATACAACAGTTAACATATTAAACTATATGATGGGGATATATGTTAAGTCCATGTGTGGACATCAACTCCTATAGATTCATGCTTTCTAAATAAATATGCTGCTGCTCAGTCTCACTAATGAACTAAGGACATCTTGGTGTCAACTTAAAATCTCATATTTAGGTTAACTGTCACTGGGAACTGCTGTCCAGTTTTAAATATGGAATCAGAAGAAAGCACAGGACTGTCCACAGCTGCATTGGTGGCCATTGCATGCAACACATTTGTTGCCATCCTCCTTTTCCTCCTCTGTCTAATCCTCTACAGAGCCTGTAGGGTCCCTTCCAGCCCAGAGAGGCAGCCTGTGCTGGCTCCAAGTGAAGCAGAAACCCAGGAGATGAATGAGCACAAGTACCTGTTAACCTCCTGACTGATGATGAATGAGTCAAATGTAGCAACAAGCTATGACCTCAGTGTACTCCACAGGAGAGGGGACTAAAGGAGCACTGGGCCTGACTGCAAGCAATAACGAAGCTCGTGCTCTCCTAGTTTTTTCAATCAGCTGTCGATCTAATGTCAGAAGTGGTCGTGCCTCACAAAAACAGCAAGGATGATTTGTGGTGGAGTGAGAGAACTATTTTTAAGCGGTCGTCACTTGTCAAAACTGGTAACTAGTTTGACAAAACACACGGGGGAGTGCCGGTGTGAATGTATGTTTAACGCACACATAAACAGCCTCAAGAAGAAGACATGGTCACAAGGATGGATGCAGGTTACGCAGAGACTGGGAGGAAGGAGTGTTCAGAACATGAAGAATGACTAGCCTGTTGTTGGAGGTTTCTAAATATATATCCTCTTATTTCATATGTTGGCCTGAAAAAAAGAGAAAGCCAGTCTATTACTCAGAACAGGGACTTGAGCCTGTGTGGAGTGTGTGTGTGTGTCACTGTCACTCATAAATATCAGCGGACTGTGAGGCACAGTGCATTTGCTAAGGGTGTTGCATAAGAACTAGAAATGCTTAGTTGAAATTTGTGTCCTCTTCAATAACGGCTCTCATACTGACATCTGCCTGTAGCCATGTGTGATGAGCAGCTCACTCTGGACAGAATCACACGCTGATCACGTAAAGATCTTCAATTTTACCCATTGCAAATTATGAAGACTCTACTATTCAACCAGTATCACAGTTGAGATCACAGGTACACCAAAAAAAGAAGAAGAAAGAAAAGGCTTTCAAAATTTATTCCTACTCTTTGTGTGAAAATATGGCTACTGTTGATAGACTCCTTTCCATCAATAGCTTCCATAGAGTAGAATGCAAAGGCATAATATGAGTAAACATAATATGAGTAAGAGATTCAACTTCAGTCTTTAGACAAGGTCATAAACAGAAGAAGTTCATATGTTTCAAAGAGGTTGATTGAATCAATTTAATAAAATTATTGTGCCAACAATGGCACCGGCAGTGCAACTTAGAACAATTAATTACCACATAACTCCGGGAGCTTGCTGAATACCACTTATTAACGATGCATAAAACTAAGTAGGCTAAGGGTGAAAATATCCTCCGGACATACTAGCGGAAGGTTCAGTGAAATTATGACCTTTGTACTAGAAGTGCTCTTTCTAAAAACTTGACCATACTTCATTGCAATCCTCATGTGTTACACGCAACTACAACAACCCAGAAAACTGAAAAAAAAAACAAACCAAATCTAGCAGTTCTTTAGCCGACATCCTTTATGCTTCCTATTACTGCAATAAGTTAACTGTGTAACTGCAGCCGCATTCTCATTACTACAACGCGGACACTTTCATTTATTACACATCTGCAAAAATGAGAAGGTTAGGTAGCCTTCTCCAACCACACTTGGGGAAACTCTAATGTAATGAATTACACATAAGGGAGAAACTGCTGGATGTGATGACAAGTAGATCCAAAGGATAAAGGGGCGCTCTGTGGCAGAGACAGAGAGAAAGAAAGAGAGCTTGGGAGACTGTGGCAAAATGTGATTCCAGGTAAGCATCAGAGCACTGGGTGGCACTTTACTGCAAATCATTAAGAACGAGAGGAATGAAAACAAAAAATAAAGATGGACACCACTATGACTCAAGGTTCTTTCTGTAGATGGAATATTAAAAGGCTACCATCCCTGGACTGGTGCCCAGGACAGTGTGTGCCAGTTGTTTGGATGTGGTCCACAAGTACTCGATCTAGTAGGGTAATTTATCTCCCTGTTCAATGCTGTAACTCTCCCCCTTCCTATTTAGCTTAATTAACTTGTACCATACATATGGAATGGGCTTAATAAATCCCTGCAGAGGAGGTCAGACACATCATAATTTTGTCTGGTTAATGTGCACCAAGAACAGCAATTTCAACAGCAATTATTATTTGATTATGAATAAATGATCGACATCTTAACTTAAGCTGGAATAATACATTTTAATAAACATATACATATCGGTTTGTTGTTATGTGTTATTTACTGAATTGAGTAAACAAAAGAAGTGTTTTTCATGAATGACAATAAAAGACTCTACCATGTTACTATGTTTGGCTTAGAAGCCAAGGTGGCCACCTTAAACTGAGTTTTGCTCTGGTTCTCTCAGCAGGCTGAGGAGCTTCTCCATCTTGGCTACCTCCACTTCTGGTCCCTTAGGCAGCTCCTGACCCTTCTTGGCCTACACACACACACACACACACACACAGACACACACAAAAATGAGAAATTACTTGACCTTATGGTTACCAAGCACTGAGGGAAACCACTAACCCAACAGGGAGTTAAAAAAAGAGGGCAACATAATAAAAGCAGACAGAAATTGAAATGGATGCAAGGTCAATAGTAGCAGAGATTTTATGTCAGTCTATTATATAATCATTTCTTTCCACTATATAGTGAAATTTGCTATGGAGACATGGAGCTACTGCCTAAAGGGCAAATTCAAAGCCATCTTCCAAAGTTATGGTGAGAGGACATTAGATCCTCCTGGGTGTAGTAAAGCATAGCCACTTAAGAGCGATATAATACGGCACATACGGCACAGCATTAGTTCTGTTTTGCTGCAGGAGTTCATTCCACTTCTGTGAGAGGATATTTATTAGGCTTATCTTTATCAAAGCTCCTCTTCAATTGTTACAGGCTTTACTCATACTTAATACAGCTTTGATTTAAGAGGCCCAACAGAATAAACCTCATAATGCCACAGGTAAAAATAGAATAGCATGCGGGCACATTAATGAAGAGATGCAACAGTATGAATTATGTAACCAGTGATATACTTGTATGTATCTGTAACTACTAATGCACAACAGCTATCACCGCAACCAAATCATGTTTTCTTCTGAATAGGTCCAAATGACTAAATACGACTGCAAAGTATGCTATATGTTGATTAGGTCATCCACTGCAGGTACTGGCTACCACACATCCTGTGGTGCTGCCTGTGGTGTGATGAGGTTGATCAAGCCTTGTAAAGTGATGTGGTTTCTTGATTAAAAAAAAAAAAAAAAAAAAAAAAAATATTTATTTTTTTT
>VUQS01038418.1:0-12286 GCA_015108495.1 Heterochromis multidens | reverse complement strand
CACTGCTGACCAAAAAGAACACAAAGGCTCGTCTCACATTTACCAGAAACACATCTTGATGAGCCCCAAGACTTTTGGGAAAATATTCTGTGGACTGACAAGACAAAAGCTGAACTTTTTGCAAGGTTTGGGTCCCGTTACATCTGGCATAAAACTAACACAGCATTTCATAAAAAGATAACAACAGTCAAACATGGTGGTGGTAGTGTGATGGTCTGGGGCTGCTTTGCTGCTTCAGGACGACTTGCGGTACTTGATGGAACCATGAATTCTGCTCTCTACCAGAAAATCCTAAAGGAGAATATCCAACCATCAGTTCATGCCCTAAAGCTCAAGAGCACTTCGGTTATGCAGCAGGACAATGATCCAAAACACACCAGCAAGTCCACCTCTGAATTGCTCAAAATAAACTAAAATGAAGATTTTGGATTGGCCTAGTCAAAGTCTGGACTTAAATCTGATTAAGATGCTTTGACATGACCTTAAACAGGCTGTTCATGCTTGAAAATCCTCCAATGTGGCCGAATTAAAACAATTCTGCAAAGAAGAGTGGGCCAAAATTCCTCCACAGTGATGTGAAAAGCTCATTTCCAATTATTGCAAATGCTTAATTGCAGTTCTTGCTGCCAAAGGTGGAACAACCAGTTATTAGGTTTAGGGGGCAATTACTTTTTCACACAGGGCCAGGTATGTTTGGATAACCTTTTTTCCCTCAATAAATGAAATCATCATTTAAAAATTTTGTATTTACTCAGGTTATCTTTGTCTAACACTAGCACTTTATGCAACATGTCTCATTCACACAAGCATTTTTTCTATGGCTAAGTGCTTTCTATCTAACATTCACACTCTGATGAATGCATCAGGAGCAAAACTTGGGGTTCAGTATCTTGCCCAAGGATACTGTAAACTGAAACAGCCAGGGATTAAACCACCAACCTTCCAACTAGTAGATGACCTGCTCTACCTCCTGAGCCACGGGTACAAACTATATTGCATTAGTGTGACATAAAAGAAAAATAAAAGAGAAAATCTTCCTCAGGTGACTAAGAAAGCGAAGAATGGGATCAGACTATAAGCAAGAACATCCATTGGACATAAGCAGAAAAAGCAGATGGATACTGTAGTCAGGTTGCAGTGCATAAAGCCATCATAACAAAGACGAATGCACATTTGAGAGTCCGGCTATGCAAAAACCAGACATAAAGGGAAAAATCCCTCCAGGAGAAAGACCCCAAACCCACCAGAGAGCATTTTCCATCTATGACGCCCCCTGCTGAACCTCTATCACTCTCTGAGATTCAGTACAGGGAGGATCTTAGCTGAAGAAGTCTCAAATCCCACAAGAGAACTGGAGAGTTTTAAATGCTCTTTTTATTTTTAATTTTTATTAGTTTAATTGTAACAGACAAACTCAAATATATTCAGTTACACAGACAAAATGCTAAAGTAAAGTGCTACATCAAAAAGAACTACTTCAGACAGCATAGTGCGACATGTTCAGCTACGGATCTGATGTGGCACGGTGGTGGAATTGTTAGTGCTGTCACCTCACAACAAGAAGGTTCCTCGTTTGCCTTTTTGCGTGCAGTTTGTATGTTCTCCCTGTGCCTGTGTGCCTTTTCTACCAGAGAAAACCCATGCATTCTTAACTGACATTCTCAGTCCAGAGACATGCATTTTAGGTTAATTGGTGATTCTGAATTGGCGATTAATGTGAGGCAGATAAAGTGCTCTATGAATGTATGGTTAAAATGTGACTCATAATTAAAGTGCTTTGAGTGGTCAGTAAGACTAGAAAACAGAGTACATTACATTGCAGAGGTCTATACATGTATTATAATTAAAATCAATATAAATGATATAAGCATAGGTTTTATATTAATCAGCTGAGGCTTTAGTCAGCAAATTAAAAAAAAAAGCACCTGATCATGTGAGCATCATGTAACAAAGTGTCTTGAAAAAATATTTTTTTAATGATAACGCACAAGTTTCCATTCGGTGAAGTACAAATAAAAAACTGAATTAAAAGTTAATATTAAAAAGTCAATATTAAGAATAAGAATAAGAATAATTTTATTGATCCCAAAGGGAAATTCGTATGTCTGACACAGCTCATCTGCTAGTTGTATGAGAATTGTAAAGCCTGATGGCTGTGGGTGCTAATAATTTTGTGTAGAGAGGAGTCACTTCATGTAAAGTTGTCTTTACATAAATGCTTTGAGCTATATGACTTAAAAGTGTGTAGTATTTGTATGTCATGAAAAAGGGTAGTAAATTTGGCATTGGCTTCAAACCACCACAAGAGGACAGTATACGTTGCTCTACAGTAAAAGCCTTCATGATGGTGTTATCATTATTATTATTATTTATTTTTTCCAGTGCAAGGAAGGGACCTGTTCTGCACCAGCTGAAATACAACAGGTGAGGGAAAGCAGAAAAGAGAGCGAGAGAGAAATAAACCTTCCATTAACCACCTGGAAACCACAAATCCAGGCTTAGCATAATGGGAAGTGTCCTTTCAGTACTTTTACAAACTTATCAGAATCCATCAGTTGTGTAAGACTTGTATACTAATCACAGCATGCCCAGTCAAATACCTGTTACTCTCACAAGGGACATCACAGGAAGCAGAAGTCCAAAAACACTGATTCTGATATGGATGAAGACAATACTCCCACAAAAGAGACTTCATTTTGAGTAGCTTGGTACTTACCAGAGTGTCTTAATATAAACACTGATGGAGATCTAAGTGAAAAATATTGGTGCCACACATAGTGAACATGTGCACTACAGACAGTCCCTCAGAGGCACTTTATTTTTCACTGATGTTTCTTTCATCTACCCACATGTTCTTGAACATGCGCTTCAACTGGAGGCAGCAAAGTCTGGTAGCTCTGATCTTTACTCAAACTTTACTTTATTTTTATTGTATTTTTATCATTTTTTTTTTTGTCAAGTACTGATGGATACTTCTGTGGGGAGAAGAGTTTATTCCAGAGAAGAACTTTTTTCATTGAAGCGCAACCTCCCTATTCCAGCTGAGATAAAGAGGTGTTTTTGTGGTTGCTGGTGCGGCCATGTTGTGTGCCAGGAGAGTTCAGTCATATCCACCCAAGGCAACAGCTGAAGCTCCATGTGAAGTTCTCCATGAAACTGTTGCTAGGATACAGACTAAACATAGAGGCACTCTTCATAATATCAGGAGACTTCAGTCATGTTTCCCTCTCCTCCCACCTGACTGGATTCACACAATTTGTTGACTGTCCTACCAGAGAAAATAAAACCCTTGATCTGCTGTACACCAATGTCAAAGAAGCTTACAGAGCTGCTGCCTTACCATCACTTGGCAGATCAGACCACAACTGGAAGCCTCCTCTACAGAAAATCATTCGCACCTACAGCCATCAGGCTTTACAATTCTCATACAGCTAGCAGATGAGCTATGTCAGACATATGAATTTCCCTTTGGGATCAAGAAAGTTATTCTTATTCTTATTCTTATGTCTCTTTGCAAGCAAACTGACTGTAATGTTCCGACCACATGGCACTTATTGTGAAACCCTGATGTCATTACTGTAAATCTGTCAGATTAAGTAAATTCAAAGCATGTGCATTTTTAAATGCTGCTTTTATGATCAAATGTCAAAACAGAGAACATATTACCTTATTTAATTTGATTATTTTTAACATGCTTATTCTGAATTTGATGGCAGCAACACATTTCAAAATGTGGTGGGACAGAGGAAAGTTTCCCACTGTGTTGGATCACCACTTTTTTCACTTTGGAAACCAAGTGTTTTCCATTTCTCCTTGATATAAGTTTCTTTTCAATGGATAACAGGGCACTTAAGTACAGAAACTATTTTAGTATGAACATTTTTTTTATTACTTGCTGAGTGGTTTGACATTGTCTCTGTGAAATAAGCAATGAATCCTCTCAAAAAGAGGCAATGAATGGCACAATATGTTGTCCTAAAACCTGCATATATCATTCAGCAATATAAAAGCTTTCAGAGGCGTGCGAGTTACCCATGCCATGTGCACAAACACACTTCCACTATCCACGATCATGGATGCTGTCCTTTTGAAACGAAGCTTATGCTTAAGTACAATAAGGACGATCGGTATTCATTCATCTGCCTGCATTCCTGGGTGTTCGGGCTACTGGTCTATTCTTTACATCACTTCTGCTTTCCCATGCTGTCAACCTCAGTTCTGGTGTTGTCATTTTCATTTTCTAGACCACCTTCAGTGAGTCAATAATCCTCTGTTCCATGTGCTTTAAATCTCTTCTGTCATTCTGCCTGTCAGACTGTCATCTGTGCGATCCACCTCCTCCCCATCTCCACCTCGCCCTGGCCACCACCAGCGTCTAAACTCAAGAACTGTCCTACTTCCTACCATTGTTAGACTTCACTCTGCTATGTAGCTTCATTGGAGTTGAATTGCCAAATCGAACTGAACAAACTGAACAAATCATGTTCAGTTCCTTCAAATGAGCTCTTCTTATTAAACTGTGAGCTGATAACAAGCCGGATGGTCCTGGTCCACAGAGTCCATGTTTTCCAAGGATAATTTCACATTTTGAACAGTCAGATCACAAGAGTTTTTTATTTGGCATCAGTCCATCTTAAATGAGCTTGGTCCAAGAAACTGAGTTCTATCACACTGGATTTCAGCCATTCACAGTAGGTTAGCAGTGGTTACCTGTGGTGTACAAAGATTTCTTCAGATTCTCTGAATCCTTTAATGACATTGTGTACCCAAGATGACAAAATCCAGAAACTCTTTGCAATTTGAAACATTATTCTTCAGTTGTTAAACTGAAAAAAAGTGGAAAAGCTTAACACATTATTTTCCAAATAATGAATTCTTCATTACATATAGATTATATTACATATAATTTCATTAACCTGTTTTGAAAAGTACAAAACACTCAAAAGTTGTATTTAAATATACATCATGAACTATAAAAGTTAAGAGTTTTTGTAAATTTGGCACTTGTTAAACAGCACCACTAGAGGGCAGCCTCATATTCATTTTGTCCTAGGTTGTACATGAAAAACCGTCACCATGGTGTTGTCATTTTAGCCAGATGTGGGCAGTGAAAGACAATGCTTAGCTGCAGGATAGGTTTTATCAGCTGCCTTAAAACAGGTAGAAAAGCAGAGAACAAGAGAGAGAATATTTCCATCAATCTGCCCAGTAACGGCAGCAATCCAGGCTGAGCAATAATATAATGTGTCCTCTAATTCACATTTTAGGCTTCAGTTCATATAATGTCCTGTGGTAAGATCTGTATGAAACATTGTATGAAATGAACAGCAAGTAGGAAGATTTTAACTAAGACAGACTTTCTGACAGAATTAGTTTGAAATACAGACGACAATAATAATGAGTGATTTTGTCAGCACATATAGGGCTGCTTAACTGTAGCCACACTTTTGTCGAGACTAGTGTGCCCCACTGGATTTCTCTCATTATATCAGTAAAACATTAACTACCCTGTATTTCACTGGCAAATAGGAAAAATGTCAGAGTGAGAGTTCAAACAAGGGCAAACAAAGAAACAGCTAAAGACTTGATTGTTGTAGGACAACGAGCCAAAGGAAGAAATGTTGCAATGCATACATGAGCTGCATGGTAAATAATATTGCAAGGCTTCCTTCCCCCGCAGGCAAGAGTTTAGCACAAGTTCAAAACAAGTCCAGCTGTGCCAAAACAAGCACTGAATTGTTCTTCCTTTTTAAGTATTCCCGGGGTTACATTCAAGTGATCTTTAGGGACTTATAATTAACAAGTTTACACTCTACGCTCCACCTAATACTCATGTGGAATTACGGGAGCTCCTTAGCATCAAAAAAAGAAAAACAAAAGGGCGAATAATCTCATGTGACCCAAAACAATCCAAAAATAAACGTGAAAGTTCAAGTACACAAAATGTACAATTCTTATTGTATAATTTCTTTGGCAAAGAGAGAGTGAGGTTAAAAGCAACAACAATTTTTTTTTGTAACTGGGCTTTTAAGCCTTTTATTTTAGCAACAGATGATTAATGTTTGTCAGCTCATAATAGCAAGTGACTTTATGAATAACCTCTTTCATAAATTAAATTTAATAAATTACTTATGGCTTCCTGCTTAAAGTGATTCCCACTGGCCTTATGACCTTAGATGACATTCTCAGATTGAGAAATAACAGTTTTAAAAAAACTACTTTGTAATCCATGGTGCTATCTGCTGTTGATGTCCTATAACTGCTCACAATAACATAAGCAAGGAAATCAACAGTTGTTTCAGCTAAGCTGCATATGTTGCTCACCTGTGACACACAACCCTCTTGTGTTCTGTAGACATAAATTAGCATGTAAGGCATGAAAAGCTTTTTACAACTCTGTACAAACAATGCCTAAAGAAAAAATAAATGACAAATAGTTACTAAAGCATATAAACAATTTAACCATCAATTTTTTTTTACACATTTGTATCTAATTTGTGCACATTTACCTTAAAAAACATGAGTGCTTGTGGACCTGAACTGAAACTGTAGAAACTAAAAGCTAGTTTGTGAGGTAAATATTGCACATGCAAGTGAGGTTCCCAGAAGAACATACCCATATTTATTTCTTTAATTATTTATGTATTTAATAGGACAGCTTTAGCTTTTTTATTTTATTGTTATTGTCACCACCATCATTATTATTAGAGAGAAAGCAGCCAATCATGCTTTCAAGATTACCAAAAAAAATACTTTTCAAAAAACTTTGCTCCTGTCTGTCCTGGACAACACCACCACACACAATCAAACTTTCCTAGTTGTTCAGTGGAAAAGTAAAAGAGTCAAAAAGAAAACAAAATCTGACTAAATAAAAGTAATGTAAAATGCACCTAGTTTATTATTTTTTTTACATATTGTTATATACGTTATTTTAAATTGTATGCTAAGAATGGGCACTAATGGCCTTTACAGCTTCTCTGTAGTTGTCATTGTCTGAGGATTTTGTGTTGTTTTGTATTTTGAATTCTTGTTTAATTTTATTAGTTTCTAGATTCTGTTTTGACTTTATTCCAGTTATTAGTTTGACTTTTTGTGATATCATTGAGTTTTGTTTTCTGTCCCAAAAAGCTGAATCTGTTCATCTGGACGTAACGTTTTCAGTGGGAGAAGAGAAACGTTTGGTCATGACAGTTTGCATACTAATGATCATGAAACTGATAGTTGTTAGTCAGTGGTGCTAGTTTCTGTCATTATGCAATGTACTGTTTATAAGGTTGGGGAAACCTGCAGTCAGCTGAGACTGAAGAAGTCACTTGGATAAGTTGACGAAACGTTTCTCCCACTGAAAACGTTACGTCCAGATGAACAGATTCAGCTTTTTGGGATTCTTTTACCTGGATTATTGAGCATGCATCAAGAGATTTTGTTTTCTGTATTATGTTTTGCTGATATTCTTCTGGCCCTGAGTTTTAGCTGTATTTATAATATTAAGTTCTGATTCCTGTATTGATTTTATTGTTATTCTAATCTCCCCAGTGTCTCCCTTTGTCTCATCTGTCATCTCTCTCTTCTGCTTTCTCCTGTCTCTGTCATCATGTTTAGTTTTAGTATTCATGTTTCTGGGTTTAGTATTTGTCTTTTGGTTGTTCCACTTTCTCATGCCTTGTTTCAGTTTTTACTTTGTGTCTCATTCCCTACCTGTTTCCTATCCCCAGCCAGTCCCAGTGTATAGTACTGGGTGTCTGATCACCCATCTCAACCTCTTTCTGTTTGTTGGTACTACTTTTATTTTAACATCTGCTTTCTGTTTAGTTTAGGATTTTATTTTGGATTTTAAAGGCTCACATTTTGTTCACTTTGTCTACCTTGTGCCCTGCATTTGGATCCTCTCATCACACTGCATGACAGTTGGTCATTAATGAAATCAAAGTCATGTGATAATCATTTAAATGTATATGGTAAATATATATTTAAATATAACACATTTAAATATATATGATTCGTTTTTTTGTTATTTTAGTCATTATTCTTGTTTATTGTAATGTCATTAAAAGCCCAACTGGGTACAAATTAGTTGTGGCTAGAAGTCCAGTACATTTTATATTTTAAATTTAGCAATGCCTGTTAAATACAAATACAATTAACTTAAATGCCTTTTGTGGATTCCCTTTGAATGAACTACTAAGAAAACAAACAAAAACTAGTCAATGTCATTCAGCTTGTTCATCTAGCAAAACACATATAAGGTGTGATCAAAACAGATCAGAAACCTTATGGTTTAAATTCGGCCATCTCATGTTTAGGTCTTCTTCGCAGCCGTGTTTGGACAGGTTCCAGACCAGCTGATATTTTCTTTTTTTTTTATTGCTTTCTGAAAGTCCCAGTTTTCATCACATTCCAAGCCCTGAGGCAGTGCTAAAGGTGAGGAGTAAAGCAAAGAGAAGGCTTGTCAGTTTTCTCAACCTAAACAGGGCACTGTAAAATGAAGTGTTTTACTGTACAGCCCTCAGGTTTCTCAGGAACACACACACACACACACACACACACACACACACACACACACACACAAATTTCTTTGCTAACCATCTCGACCACTGGCCAAATTTGACTCCCTGCAACTCCATTTCCTGAAAATGAAAATTAACTTCAAGCCATATTCAAATCAGCTGTCTTTTGATTTTAAAGACCTGGTCTCAGAAGTTTTTGTTCACATCTCATAATATACCCACTGCTCCACCACAGGTAATAGGCTCATTGTCCTCTTTAAACAGAGGTTTTATCTAACAAATGTAAGCCAACCCATGTTTTTCCTCTAAACTTAACCAAGTAGTTTTTATGATATAGAAGTGCAACCCTGTTCCCAAAAATGTGGAGATGCTTTCCCAATGAAAGCAGTATGTAAAAATTTGCAAATATTTTACACGCTGTATTAAATATGCAGCATGTATAACTGATAAGACAACATGTCAAATATAGAAAATATCTTTTCCCTTGTCATGTTTTTCATATATTTGTTGTATTTTGTATAATGCACAAATATTTTATGTGAATGACAGGTGTGGACTGAAAGTAGGCCAATTCAGTACCCAGACTCTTTGACTACAAAGGCAAGCTGTTGGAACATGTACAGAATGTGGTTACGTGTTGTCCTGCCTGAGCTGTCTGAAGCTGTCTAGGTTTCTCCAAAACCTAAATATATTGTTTATCATTGACAGTAGGTTTATAGATATGCACTTACCAAAACCATGTGCACCAGTTCACCTGCATATCATCACAGATGCTGGGTTTTAAACAAGCACTGATAACAAGTCAGATGCATTGATGATCACAACAAGTAACAAGAAGCACTCTGAGAGCACAAACCTCTGTCAAGGCAGCTCACTCTCTGGGCAGTATTTACTTTTAACCCTTTCATGCAAGAATTATAATAACCTTAGTCAAGATTTTTTTTCCTGAGTGTTTTTGTATGGAGACATACTTTGTTTTTCGTGTGCATGCAGCATCATGGCATCTATTGGTATTTTTTGTAAGGCCATGTTTACCACCTGTTAACTAATGCAAACATATTTTTTTGGTTTGTGCCCTGACTGGGCAATAGGTGGCATTGTATGGGATGATACACAAGCATCCACTGTGTTGGCTGATATGCCACTATAACAACAAAACAGCTATTGAATAGCTGTCCACTGTAGTGACCACTATGCATGAAAGAGTTAAGACAATAGTATTGTATTTTGTATATATTCATTTTGTTTTCTTTGTTCTTTTGAAAAGTATTTTAAGAAGTTTGTAGTGCAGTAAAAATTAGATAAGGAGTAGGTAATGGATAATAGGTCTTGCTTTGTAAACAACTGGACATGAATAACTTGAGCTTATTATATAATGTTATACAACAGTATACTTCTAACTAAGTAGGCAGCTCATTCTCTTTCTCCTGACAGTATTTTCTTTGAAGATAAAACACATTTTGGGGTCAACTTGAAAGAAAGGCAGTGAAATGTAAACATGAGGTCAGAGGTCAAATGTGACGTGATATTTGGATGCAAACTATAATGTGATATTTAGAATCCTCATATACCAGTTTCCTTTCCTAAATATTGCCAATACAAACAAAGGCAGTAGAATTTGAAGCATAGTTTTAAAGATAAAAGACATTTTATGAAAGTTTGACCTTATTTGACCTTGAAGAAGAGGTCAGAGGTTCAAAGTAATGGGATATTGAGAATCCCCATATATCATTCACTATATGCCTATATGTTGTCAGTGCAAGCAATGGCAGTAAGAAACATAGTTTTAAATAGCTCTATATAGGATTATTATCACTTTGACCTTCAGATCAATCTATTGACCTTGAAGGACAGGTTAGAGGTCAAATGTGACATGATATTTTAAATCTTTATATGGTACTTTCTATATGTCGACAATACACACCACACTTGTAAGAATCATAGTTTCTAAGCTATAAGACTTTTTGTCAATTTTCAACCAATAAATCATTAAGTTGACCTTGTAAGCCAAATTTTAATGGATTGTTAACATGACCCCACTCTACACCTCTACAAAGTTTTATCAAAATTCATTCAAAACTTTTCCAGCTGTTGTGTTTACAGACAGAAAAAAATGACATGCACGCACGCACACGTGCAAACGCTACCAAAAACATAACCTCCTTAGAGGAAAATCTTGGTTTTAAGCCTTCCATGCAGGTATGTTTCCTGATTCTCTGAATCTTTTAATGATAATGTGTACAATAGATGATACAGTACCTAAATTGTTTGCTATTTTACTTTGAGAAACATTTGCCCAAGCAATCATTCACAGAATGCTAACCTGTCTTTAATTCTGGAAGACTCACCCGCTTTGCTCTTTTTATATATCATTTGACATATAATAAAAGTATTATGCTAACATTTGTTATGTGTAGTTATTCATTTACATGTTTACACTCTACCTGACTCTGCGTGGATCAGAGGCCTGTACTACAAAGCAGGATTTTGTCTTATCTTCAGCTGCTCAACACAGTTGACCCATCTCTTCTTTACTTTTTAAATTTTCAATTATCAGCTGTTATAAATGCCAGTACTGATAGCTTGGCAAACAATATTGGCCAATAATAATGACTTGTCAATAAATCAGTTGGGCTCTATTTTATATTTTAAGGTAAAAGCCTTGACAATATTAGAGTGAGAAGCCCAGACCCCAAAAGACCCCTATGGGCAAGCACTTGGTGGTAGTGGGGAGGAAGACTCCCCTTTAACAGGAAAAGACCACCAGCAAAACCAGGCCCCAAACTGCAGCAGCTGGAGGGTGATGGGAAAGAGAGGAGAGAAAAAATGATTACAACTGGTAACATTTGAAGTGACTTTGCTGTACAGTTTAGGACATACACATGCTCTTGCTAACTTTTCCACCCTGTCATGTCATTCTCCATACTACCTCTCACCTCTCCTTGAGGATGATATCTCTTCTTGTCTGGCTACCTTCTCCTTCACTGTTGTAACAGATGAGTGAGTTTATTTCACCCACCTCTAACATCATGCACATAGACACACACACACACATAGGGCTATCATTTTTCAGTTTGTCCCATTATATACAGTGTGTGCTCTCTATAATATTAAGCAAAGTTACTGTCTAAGGTTGACTGCTCATCCTTAGATGAGCTTGCAGCAGAATAAATTCCCCCTGCTATCAGTGCCCTTAAAAAGGTCGAGGTGAATAACTATAGAGGCTTGTGATGAAAGTTTGGCCAGCAGGATTTACTCTGGTTTCACTCCCTGCCCCTACAGATTTTTATTAGAAGAGGTTCATGTTGACAGGAACTGTCTCTTCTTACTGGACACGATCCAGATATGAAGTGGAAAATGCCTGGGTGAGCAGGTTTTTCAAGATCCTTGCATTTGAACTGGTGCAACCATTGTGTACTTTATATACTTGAGAAGAAAATAAAGTTTTTCACCCAATTTTAGTCCACTTTCTTTAATACATTAATGTGGTAATTATTGAATGTTACATTTAATCTACAGGGTGGGCCATTTATATGGATACACCGTAATAACATGGGAATGGTTGGTGATATTAAAGTCCTGTTTGTGGCACATTAGTATATGTGAGGGGGCAAACTCCCCAAGATGGGTGGTGACCATGGTGGCCATTTAGAAGTCGGCCATCTTGGATACAACTTTTGTTTTTTCAATAGGAAGAGGGCCATGTGACACATCAAACTTATTGGTAATGTCACAAGAAAAACAATGGTGTGCTTGGTTTCAACGTAACTTTATTCTTT
>VUQS01038416.1:18478-29383 GCA_015108495.1 Heterochromis multidens | reverse complement strand
CCCTAAGGTTATTTGGGTGGCCATTATTACCCAAGCGAGGTGTGCAGGAGAAACGTCAGATGTCACTATCAACAACCAGTGCTTCTTAGCCTCTGTTTAAATCAGTTCGTTTTCACTTCTGCTGCTTTCACAGCACATTCAGCATTGCTGCCTGCTTGTTCATTTCAATGGAGCCAATTCCGCAATGTGCCACCAAGTAGAGTCAGCTGGCCAAACCCAACAGTTTCTCTCTTTATTAGTGAATGTACAGTATAGTATGTGTGTGAGGCAAACTAATTGGGGATAAATCCAGTCCAATTTTTTTCCATGGAGCATATTTAGCCTTAATCAAGTTCTTACCCCGCACACCATCTGGATGGGTTTGCAAATTGTCAGTGCGCCCACAGGTCCCAGATGGCTGCCATAGTTGGTAGTCAAAATAAACATTTGAAAAGTTCTCAAAGTCAGGACTGTTACACTGTTCTTGAATGATAATTATATACTTTGGGAAATGTATACGTTTGTCCAGTTGTGATATCTCACTACACAGAAAATGTGTGAGAGATGTCACAGATTAAAAACAAAGTCGATGCTCTGTGACTGACAGACATTTTTATTGGCCTTAAATATATCTGCTCTTTTTCTCTTGCTGTTGTTTGGTGTTTTCAGCTGACACGCACACTCATGTTGGTATGTCTGAAAGAAAACACCATCAGCTAGCCCTGTCAGTCTCTATTCAAATACTGTGATATACACCAGATAAGCTGCACATTCTTCTGAGGGAGGACAGGAATCTGTCAACTGTAAGCCAACCCACATCTGCATATAGTAACTGTGTATCGTCACCAGGGGGCAGTGTCAAAAATCTGTTGGTGCTTTAGCTTAGCCCCTGCTCTGAAGAAGACAGGAGTCATATTGTTAATTTCATTTGGTTTTATTAGGTTTAGGTTTGAAATACTGGGAAACACTTTGTCTCTGAAGTACCACATAGCCAGCATTAGTGCATTTTACATGCATCGTCCACATCACCTGAGCTGATCCTGGACAAACAGACTGTACCAGTGTCGTGTATATTACTCATAGAGAGCAGTATCTCCAAGTGTTTTACCTCTAAAGCGTTACTGCTCATGAAATCAAGCTTTCAAGTCAATAGAGGCTCTTTTGGGATCAAAGAGCTCGTTATCTCGTTAGTTCAGAAGAACAGAGGGGATATTTTTAATTAAAACATTTTCTATGAATTATTGAGATCATTGTCTCAAAGAGGGCAGCCTTTGTCTGTACTTCTCATCCTTGTTTTTTCTTCAGTTGTTATTTTATCTTTCACTTTCTTTTTGTGCTTCTTCCTCTTCATGTGAACTTGTCTGTTGGTTCTTTCACTGTTAAAATCAGCTTTTCAGCCAATCAGCAGATGATTGATTGAATGTCTCCTCTGCTGTCAGCCTACGAGCTGTTGGCTTTTTGGAGGGCTGGAAGTATCTCAGCAGCCTCTGCTTTGGTTCAGTTCCAACAATACTCCTTGTCTTGTTTGTCTTCCAGAACGATGAGACACATTTCTGTTACACTAGCTAGCACTAGCACTTTATTTTAAACTAGCCAGCAGCCACCTCTGTTCCCTTACTCTCTATGGAGACCTGTAAATGCTTAGAGTGCTCTCTACTGGATATAATGGAAATGACATATTACACATCATGACATCATCCTTTCTTTATGACTGTGAACTTGATTTGTTACTGAATGAAACATCAACATGTTGTCATCTCTGAGATAACCACATGCACAGTTCAGCTCAATAAAGAAGTCCATAACTTTTTAACTTAGTTTAAAATGACTTCAAAATAAAGCTGCCTTCTCTTTCAGGTTCAGACTTTAAACTTAACTGAAATTGTAACTTTTAATAAAACTGTGCCCACCTGTAGTGTCACAGGTTAAATCTTGTAGACCATCTCAGTTTGGGTGTTTGACCCTGTTTTTCTTTGTGACTTACTGTTCAGATCCATCATGTGACTGTTCACAGCGGCGCTCTCAAATTCTGTGTCCTTTATCAAGAGCAGTGTCCTGTGTTCTTAGAAGACTGCAACAGTTTCTTCTGATTACCTGACCTCTTCCAGTCCTCACTTCATATACTGTTGGTCCAGTCTGTTGAAGAGCAGTGGCCTTCTTGCTCCAGACACTGTGATCTCTGACCCTGACTACATCATCCTTGATGAGCGGCTTCAGATCTCTGGTTGACCTGTCATAATAGTGCTTCTGTTTCTTTTTAATCTCTGACTTCTGCTTTGTCAGCTCTGTTTGTGTGCTTGTGAATCCTTAGCGTACCTTAGCAGTCTGGTGCCTAACTTGTGGTTGAGCAGCAGTTCAGACATTGGCACACCACAGTCCAGCAGGGAAGCTCTGTAGCTCAGGAGAGCCAAGTAAGGATCTGATTTCCTTTTAGCTGCCAGAGCAGTCAGTATCGGCTCTTTGGTTTGTGCTCTTGGATGCTTTTGACAAGTTTCACACTTGCTCACAAGTCTTTCAATATCCTGATTAATTCCAGGCCAGTTCTACAGCATCTCTCATCTTTAGCATTTCTCTGTTCCAAGATGTCCCTAATGTATTCTCTTCAGTCTTTGCTGTCTCATTGACTGTGAAGCATCAGTACAGACCTTTCTTTTCTCGGCAGCATTCCATCTGCTACTCTTAACTCCTGTCTGACATTGTCATATGTTCAATCACTGATTGTAGCTCACTGTGCATAGCTGTCTCAGTAGATATCTGTTGTGCCATGTTATCACTGAAAATGTGGCACAACAGATATCTACTGAGAGAGCTGTCATTTTCACATCCACATCTTCTTCAGTGGAGCTCTTGATGGTGTATCAACATGTGTTTGCCAGTCGTGTAGATGAGATCAGAATCATACCTTTCTGTGTTTCATCATCAGCCGCTGGGTCCTTGGAGACATGCCATTTGGATTCTTTTTCATGATTGCTGTAAGTCTCAGCAGTGAAGGTGGAAAGTCCATAAATGAATAAATCTTTCCAGCACAAACACCAACCCAGTACATTCTTTTTCTACCTGAGCACACCTACACCCAGTTTCAGTCACTGATCTGGAAGCGTATGCAGTAGGCTTCCAATCTTCTCCTTCAGCCTGCAGCAGAACTGCACCAAGTCCATTTTTGAAGCCTCAGTAGAGACCTTTAGGTGTTTTGTTTTTTTTTTTTTGAGGGATCATAAGTCAAGCACAGGTGTGCTTGTTAATGCTTTCTTCAGTACTTTCCACTCCTGCTCATGTTTCACTATCAGGCTTTCTCCCTTTGTGGAGAAGGTCTGATAGTGCTGAAGTTTCTGCTGACAGATTTGGTATCAATTGCTCGTCATTCTCCAGGCTCCCCTTCTGTCTGTGGGATGAGGCATGTCCAGCATAACTTGTATTTTTGTAAGATCTGGTTCTACAAACAGTTTGTCACCTACAAAAGTGATCTTTCCTTTGTTACATTAAACCCATTTTTTTCCCATTTGCTCTAAGTTTTGCAGTCTGTCATTGTGGTGTTTGGTGGTCACTGTGGCACCTGACTCAATCCAGACCTTTCAGAATCTTCTCCATGGCCTGATGGAAGATTTCTGATGTGGATATGATTCCAAATGGCATCCTGAGATAATGATATCTCCCATATGAAGTGTTGAAGGTGCAGCACTTTGAACTCTGCTCTTCCAGCCTTAGTTACCAAAAATCCCTGAGCGGTGTCTAGCTTGATTAAAATATTTGGCACCTACCTTGCTGGTGATTTCCTCCTTTTTTGGGTGTTTGCTAATCCTCATGTTTTATGTTCTTGTTGAGGTCACCTGGAGTCCATACATATGTAGCATCCAAGTCTTTTAAACACATCTGGGTCGTTCCATCTCAAATCATCACATTTAGATGGTTTTTAGAACATAGCTACATATCAAACACAGGACCATGACTTCTAACATTAGTCCCTTTCATTTAGACATGCATTTATTCATTTGTTTTTTACTTTTTCTAATATTCCTTTCAACCAAAGCCTCGCACCTTTAAGGGGATCCAGTGTAAAAATCTGTACCAGATATGCAGATCGATCTGCTGTGGTGAAAGACCAATGTTCACTGTGGTGTTGACATGAAAAGTGAATGAGACTGTGTTTGCTCTTAACATTTGTTGCATTTTCTCATTGGTCCAGAATACCTCCCTAGCAGATGGAAGCCCCATGCCCAACTCTCCCAGTTCCATGGTCAACCAGTACAGACTGGAGGACGATGATGAGGGGCAACAGGATGCCAACACTAAGGACATCTTCATCACTGTCGACAACCCAGAGAGCCAAGTGACTGCAATCGAGACTTTCATCATGTACAGAGTGGTGACCAAGGTGAGGTGGTCGCACTGCATCAGTGCAGTGACATCATTTCTCAGAAATAGTGATGCAGATTGGATACTCCTTTCTGGCATTAAAAGCATTTCATCACTTTAGCTTTAACTGAACAATAACTTCATTCTGTCTGAGGTGGTGAGCTGTTCTATTGTTCGTAAAGGCAGACGGCATAGGTGCTGAATTTCATCCACGTGAGGCAACGAGACTGAAAACAGCTGAATTCAAAGATTAGGGTGGCCCAGTACTTTTGACCATGTCATGTATTTTGAAGCTTTATTAGCTACACTTCCACTCAGTGTAACATCATGGGAGAACAGTGCTACCCTGAACAGATTTGATCATTTCATACATACTAAATGTGTTTTTGTTATTCATTCGCCTTTTTTGGGGAAACAAATCTTGATTAAAAGAAATGAACTCCAGTCTTTCAGCCTTTCATCACACAATCTCGTCACGCAACATGAGCCACTGAAACTGGTGAATACCATTTTATTTGCCAGTGAAGTGATTTTAGTCAGCAAGGCCCAGATCAGCCCATACTGATACTTAGCTAGTGTGTCAGCACATCCCTGCTAATTGAGAAAATTAAGCTAACTTTAAAGCATGTAAATATATATTTTAATCTTTAGCTGAGGATTGTCTCAGTTACAGTAAAGTTATTTTAGAGTCATTGTGCACAGAGTGGGTTAGGGTCACAGCATAAGCCACCATGTCACAAAGCAAGTGATATTTCTGAAAGGCCATTCTGACTCAATGAGAGTCGTGTGTGTGTGTGTGTGTGTGTGTGTGTGTGTTAATACCAGCTCTGCTCTGCACCGGGCTCTCCACATCTGTTTTAGCATGTTTGCACATACAAGTCCTGCATTTCAGCATGGTCTGTACTCTGCCTGAGCCACATCACAGTGCATTAAGATTTAATAACTGTGATGAATTATTGTGTATATTGATTTGTTGTATAGACTGTAACAGTGTGTTTTATCTTGACAGTAACAGGCACTTAGAGACCTGAGACTTTGGCATGTTTATGAGGCATGTCTAATAATGCTTGGTAAAGCATATTGGAATACATCAGCATTAGTGAGTGTTTTCTATTCTTCAAACACGACAAACATTGTTCAGACACTGCAAATGTTCTGGTAATTTTTGGTTTGTAGCACACAATGATAACATCAGCTCACTGTTGTGCTGTGAGTTAGATCTGTCTTCCTGCCTCACAGATTTTAGGTCACTCTTTATATGAGCTCAGGTTTGTGCATAATCCTTCTACGAGTGTGTGCTGACATGTCAAGGTGCCAGTGAATAAACAGCTGGATGCTGTTGGTGCTGATGTGGCTTTTTTCTCTACAGACCACACGGAGTGAGTTCGACTCCAGTGAGTATGAGGTACGTCGACGCTACCAGGACTTCCTGTGGCTCCGAAGCAGAATGGAAGAAAACCACCCCACACTTATCGTCCATGTACGTATCAGCACACCACGTCATCTGCTGTCCACAGCTGTGGGCCACTGCACACTACAACAGGTGGTCTTCATCTTTTTACACCAATAGGATTCAATTCAAATCAATCAAATTTTATTTATATAGCACCAAATCACAATAGTCGCCTCAAGGCGCTTTACATTGTAAGGTAAAGATCCTACAATAATAAAGAGAAAACCCCAACAATCAGATGATCCCCTATGACCAAGCACTTGGCGACAGTGGGAAGGAAAAACTCCCTTCTAACAGGAAGAAGAGTTGGAAAGAGCTGAATGCATCTCGCACTTTTCTGCACTTTTCTGTGCAAATTGGTGTAAATGGTGTACTGGCCACATGGAACTGGATCCAGACTGATTTTGTTAGCTCTCACATTTCTACTGTTTCTGTGTCTCTAGCCTCTCCCAGAGAAGTTTGTTATGAAAGGCATGGTGGAGCGCTTCAACGATGACTTCATCGAGACAAGGAGGAAAGCTCTACACCGCTTCCTCAACAAGATCTCTGAGCATCCCATCCTGTCCTACAGCCAGCACTTCAAAGTCTTCCTTACTGTACAGGTCTCTGTCTCCCTCTGACACACACACACACACACACACACACACACACGTGTCATAATTTTTATGAAATGACTACTTATAGGTTTGTAGAAACCAAAGACGGCCCAAGACAGTATTAATGAACGTGTGTATCATGCGGCTTTTAATCTTCAAATGTGAGAGTGCAACAATGGCATGCTGAGTAAAGGATTTCTTTTTGGACATAATCTTCTCCTACGGTGATGGAATATTTTCTGCTTGGTGTATTTCTAAAACGTTGCTGAAGCCTTGCCTGTAACAAGAAGATGCTCTCTCCTAGCAACACTGGACCGTAACAGATTTGCTTTTTGAGGAATTTTTTTTAAACACTCTGTTTATTGAGTTTTGACATTGGGAATAATAATAGTTCTTTAGCACATCACTGTAGTCCTCAGGTCAAAATGATGTGACATCCTGTACTGTTACCACAGGACAGACAAGGATCCCAGCTCATTTCAAATAATACAGTGTTACTTGTCAGTCAGCCTGATGTTCACTCTCTGAGGCCTTTAAGAGTCTACAGGATAATGAGGACTTGATTGTCCTCTCTGTGCACAGGATGATTAAATGTACACTTTCTGTTTGACTCAAATGCTTTATTTAATACATATCCAACCCTGTGTGCTGATTCCATTAATGACACATTTTCCTTCAACACAGACTTTTTACTCAGAGTCAAAAGTACAAAAAAGTAGAGTACAAGTAGATGCACAGCAGCACCACATACTACTTAATAAAAATGAAGAAATACAGTTCTGTGTTCAATCAACATATTTTTGCCTATGCTATCCTTGTATGCTTTTCTCCAAAACATGTGGTTAGGTGTAGGGTTAGTGTTAGCTCTCATCATCGATGAGGATTCACACATCACAGGGTTCGATGTTAAGACACAGATCACAGTGTGTCACTTGGTGACTTTTAGATGTGTATGTTGTAACTTTGAACCTAGTCAGGTTGGCTGTTTGCCTCAGCGTCCAGTATTTATGCTAAGCTAGGCTAACCTCATACAGCAGCGTAACACAGATGTGAGATTCATGTCCATCTGATCTACTCAGTAAGAAAAAAAAAAAAAAGTACACTTTCCAAAACACTTCCTTTCAAAAAAAGTTACATGGTTTCAAATTCGTTTTATTCAGCTTTATTCCCCAATCACAATGCATGTTTGTGGTCTCTGAAAATCAAGTTACTTTGAGCTGTACGAACATGCTGAGGCAGGATCAGTGCTGATGGATTTAAGCTTTTTCCCTTTTATTAGTGAAAAGTAGACAGGTACTGTAGTAAGAGACAAAACCAAGTTTAAAATGCGGTACAGAATGCAGGACTGGTTCAAAAATACATCTGCAACAAACAAGAATTGATGAAGGTCCGTGGTCTCATGAGGTCATCCAAGACTGTTCTTTCTTGATACAAGCCTTTTCTACACTTTCTTCTAATTGTGTTTTCCTAAATATATTATTCCCAGTACTCAGGTGAAAAGTAAGATAACTAACTGGAATAGTTCCATAACCTTGTAACAAGAAAATTGTCCAAATGTATCAATGAGAGAATATTGTGAGTTTTCTAATGTTAAGTCTGTCACCAGTTCATGATAAAGTGCCTTTAACTGGCCCAAATCCACATTTAGATTTTTAGCAAAAACAAGCACTTCCATTGTATTCTATGAAAGGTCTTCTCAGCATCCACTGATACTGTTACTACTTAATGTTGATAAGCTCCCTCCTTTGTCACTACATTCATTCTTCTTGTACTATTTGAAGCAGGCAATCTGGTATAAAACCTGCTTGATCAGTACATTTTACTGAAGCTAAAACCCTTTCAACATGCAAGGATCGTTGCAGACACTTTGTAAGCATAATTTTAAATACTCAGAGGTCTAAATTACTAATTTGGAGGATGTCCTTTTCTGGTTTTGGAATGAAATGAATGGTAATGAAATAGTAGCTTGGTGGTAATTTAAGCTTCTGCATATGGGGCCTTCTGCATATGGGGCCTCCTGCAGGATCTGGCACCTCATAGGAAACAGGGACCAGGCTTCCTGAGCAGGATGGGGGAGACTGTGAGAGCGGTGGCCAACTCAGTACGAGGCCTTAGAAGTCGGCCAGAGGAGTTCACTGTGATGCAAGAGTACGTGGAGGACTTCAGTAACAAGATGTGTTCCATGGACAAAGTCACCCAGAGGATCGTCAAGGAACAGAGAGGTATCAATCCATCCATACATCCATTTTCTTCTGCTTATCTGGGTTGGGCTCACAGAGTCTGCAGTCTAAGCACAGACATCCAGACTCCCATCTCCCTGGCCACCTCAGTTAATTCTGGGGACACCGAGGTGTTCCCAAGCCAGCAGAAAGATGTAATCTCTCCAGCATGTCATGAGTCTGCCCCAGGCTCTCCTCCCAGAAAGACATGCCCAGTCATTCAGGAGGGGCTCAGAGTAGAGCTGCTGCACCTCCATATAAAAGGAGCCTGAGGTGGTTTAGGCATCTGATTTGGATGCTTTCTGGGTGCCTTCTATACATCTGATTGTTAATCTCATGTAGTGCACACTGTTAAAGCTGCATACAGTTGCTGCACAGCTGCAAGCTGCTTTGCAACACAACTCCAGCACATCTCATCCTTTTATGCTGTTGCTGAACTAATCAGTGACATGACTGTGGTCACTGATGGAGAGGTTCCAGAATAGAGCCAGGCCACTAAATATACATGACTGCAGATGAAAATATGAGTCTTCTTTTGACTACAGGGGTCCTGAATGAAAAATAATTTCCTCTTTTTTGAAGCATACATTCTCATTATACATGTATTATACTATATATTACATATTTTTGTTTTGCTGTATCTGTACATACTTCCATTGTTCTACACAGTGTTCTACACAGTGTCCCCAGTATCTGTGGCATCTACAATACATCAGGTGTTACACATAGCATTCTCCATGTGTTATTTCAGTAGTGTAGATGAAGTGTGGGTAATACATGTTTGAGGTCCAAGAAAAATTTGACATATAAACCCTATCTATAATACACTGCTCACAGAAATGAAAGGAACACTTTTTAATCAGAGTAAAGCATCAAGTCAGTTAAACTTGTGGGATATTCATCTGGTCAGTTAAGTATCAGAGGGGGTTGTTAATCAGTTTCAGCTGTTTTGGTGTTGATGAAATTAAAAACAGATGCACTAGAGGGGCAACAATGAGACAACCTCCAAAACAGGAATGGTTTTACAGGTGGAGGACACTGACATTTTTCACTCCTCATCTTTCTGACTGTTTTTTAACTAGTTTTGCATTTGGCTAGGGTCAGTGTCACTACTGGTAACATGAGGCCATACCAGGACCCTACAGAGGTTGCACAGGTAGTCCAACTCCTCCAGGATGGCACATCAATACGTGCCATTCTCAGAAGGTTTACTGTGTCTCCCAGCACAGTCTCAAGAGCATGGAGGAGATTCCAGGAGACAGGCAGGTACTCTAGGAGAGCTGGACAGGGCCATAGAAGGTCCTTAACCCATCAGCAGGACCGGTATCTGCTTCTTTGTGCAAGGAGGAACAGGATGAGCACTGCCAGAGCTACAAAATGCCTGCTGCATCATTTTTTCACTTGGATTTTTGGGGTGTCTTTTATTTCAGCCCTCTGTAGGTTAATTTTCATTTCCATCAAACGTGGCATCCTTTTGTTCCTAACACTTCACCCAGTCCATATTAGTATAGATATCTAGCATGATTTTTGTTTCCCATTGAGATCTGATGTGTTTAAAGTGTTCCTTTAAATTTTTTGAGCAATGTATTTCCGTTTGACCTGGTTTCATGTTCCTAAAAGCACAAAGTCTGGTCTGGAGACAAATAGTGTGTTTGGGGAAAAATGAGTTCCCAGAAGAATTAGTTGTGTTTTCCTCTGTGCTTCCAGAGTATCTGGATGAGTTGAAGCAATACAGCCCCACCTATGCCCAGTGGGCGGAGTTAGAGGAGGAGCTGGCAGACCCGTTGAAGGGTGTGGCCAGCTGTGTGGGGCAATGCAGTAAGGAATCAGAAGAGCAGATCCACCATCTGTCTGAGGTCCTGGTCCCTGCCCTGCATGAGTATGTCCTCTGTGCTGAGACACTGAAGGTGAGGCAAGATCACACTCCACCTCAACTGGTGCTCTACATGTGGAGTTGATACAGACCAGAGGTGAGAGGAGGAGGAGGAGCAGAAGGTGTGATCTAAAAGTTCTGGGATACCTGATTTAAATTTGGCTGATCTCCTGTTCTGTTTCCTAAGGACATGACTTCAGATGCTGTTCATCTGCTGTAGATAGGTTATTAGGCCTGACACTTCTTTTTTCCTCCACTTGTCCAGTTTCAAATTTGTTTCAAGGACAAACCATGTCAAATTTTCAGCACCTTGTTTTGTGACAAGTCCTTGTTCAGGTACAAGGACTGGACTGAAAATGAGTGAAAAAGCAGCCAATCCCCAAAGAAAAACCTCAGAAAGACTAGAGAATATTATTATTTCTCAAGACCACT
>VUQS01038416.1:0-13320 GCA_015108495.1 Heterochromis multidens | reverse complement strand
CCTTTTTTTTTTTTTTTTTTTTTTTGTTTCCCCCCTTTTTTTTTTTTTTTCTCTTTGTGCCATTTCCCAACTCCTAACCAGCTCCTGTTTATTTGTGTAATGAGCGAGGCTATGGTCTAAAGTTCTGTTAAGGTGTGTAGAATTTACTAGACAGCGTCACTATTTCAGCTAAAAATGGGCCAAGAAAGAAAATTGTGGTGGTCCACTGTGAAACCATCATTGAACAGAGGTGGTTGATTACAACACCAGCTGTCAGCCAGCTACAATGCAGTCCTGAGAACTCTTCCCAGGCGCTTCAACCTCCTCTCACACCTTGCCTCAGATGACCTCAATAGGTCTCATGATAGGGTGGGCAAGGTCTCACAGTAGTTTAACCTTTAACCCCCGGTGATGGTAATGACCCACCACGCCTTTTTTCACACCTTGGCTCATGTGATGAGTCACATGATCACTAGTAGGGCAACACCCACATCCAAAGGGGACAACTCCCATTAGGGGTTAAAATCCTGGGACTCTCCACCTTTAGGTTTTAGAACTTGGATGAGAGGTTGCAGGTTGTGGTTCCATTGTCTGCTTCACCTTCTGAAACACTGTGAGCTGTGTTGTAAGCACAGACTGGTCCACACATTATCCTAGACAGCCTCCTCCTTCACCTCCGTTCATTCACACAGGATGAGGTCAGGAGCTGACTGTCCGTCACCGCAGAAATCAGAGCCTTCTGTACACCCAGTAATCATTTCCACAACCACCACCAGCATACTTTACTACAGTGCTTAAATTTAACCAGTGAGGCCATAATAACTTGCTCCCAAAGCACTGGCTCAGGAATGAGTTTTTGTGAGGAGAAGCTGACACTCTGAGTGAGAAAATTAATTTCTGTCTCTTGGATTCTGTTACACTCTTTATTTCTGACCGCTGAAACAATCATCTGGGTGATTGACACCAAAAAGGGCTTTGAGCATTTGGTTTTTTAACCTTCATTTATTTTCCTGACCAACTTAAAAGCTGAATGGAGACAAAGCAGAGACACAGCAGTGAGAAGTGATCTGATTGGTTAGCGGCATCTGTAGGCACATATCATGACTGAGCCGCTGAACACACGACACTTTGTGTGTGTGTGTGTGTGTTTGCGGCAGCTCTCTTTGCTATCAGATCTGGTCATCAGAAAGAAATGTCAGCTAACTGCACTAACCAATAAGATGAGACTCTTCCTCAGACGTGGCAGATTAAACTTCCTGCCTTCTATAAAGTGACCTTTATTGGGAAGAAAACTTTTATGAGTCACCCTTTCCACAGGCAGCCTGAATATGTGTCTGTGGCGGCCAGGAGGGGGCACTGTCGATCTAATTTAAGTGCACACACACTAAGGTCTGGCTTTAATCTGCTTGACCAATAGAGTGATGAGGTAAGAGCCTGTGCACTAAACTTTGTCTAACATGTGGCTATTGCAGGAAACCTCCCAGCATGCACTATGCTCCCAGAATAACAGACCTAAATGTCATTTTACAGTGAGATGAAGTTCTGGTGTCACTTCTTCATGTTCTACACTGTCTCTGCTGAGAACTGACTCGTGTGTGTGTGTGTGTTTATAGAAATGCTTTGCCAGGTGAAAATAGCCATGGAATGTAAATCTGAAAAATGATGGTTGTGTTAAGATGCAGTACTTTGTGTTTTTCCACAAGTTAAAATAATATCAACAGCAGAGACGTATCCTTGTAGAAAGATTTTGACTATGGTATTTACTTATTACTTATCCAAAAACATAATCATGACCCCCTAAAACCCGATTCTGTGTGTAATACTTTTAAAATACTATATTAAAATGTGTTATTGCTACTTTTCCAGACTCCAGGAGTAATTCATTATCTATTTTTACTCCATACAGTAACAACACACCCTGTTGTCCTTTGCTTCTGTGGAGCTGTTTCAAAATTTGTTAACAGAGACGAAACACACACACACACACACACACAGACACACACACACACACACACACACAGGAGACTTAATAAAACTATGCAAACAACCATTCTGAATTCATTATAAATTCCTCCCAACGCCAGATCCAAGTAAAATGAAGGCGGCGATCAAGTGTGCTGACTCATCTGTTGAAATTAGAAATCTGGCAACCTCACCCTCAGTACCAAGCAGGACAGACAAGGACAGTGTGTGTGTGTTTGTGTGAAAAGTGTCGCACCATTAGGATATTGTAGTGGGTGCCCAGTTTTCTGACACCACCCAACAGGATGCAGATCTGGGCAGTCAGTTTCCACCCAGTAGTCGTACTCTGAACTCCAGCCATCAAAGTGGATCTACAAGAGAAGAGGGGGGTAAACAGGAAATTAAATAAAGGCTGAGCACAGAGAAAGTCAAAAAGCATCCCGATGAAGAGACATGTCCCACCTTCAGTCTGTGGTCCTCTGTGTCCGCTATAGTGGCAACACGAATGAGCATGGGATTCCTCTTATCAACAGCTTCTACTTTC
The DNA here is from genome assembly GCA_015108495.1 of Heterochromis multidens. Lineage (NCBI taxonomy): Eukaryota > Metazoa > Chordata > Actinopteri > Cichliformes > Cichlidae > Heterochromis > Heterochromis multidens. The sequence continues at coordinate 10,835 of VUQS01038416.1, read as the reverse complement.
ATCCCAACCTGGAAACCATGCAGAGGTCGCTGGAAAAACAGAATAATGAAAAAAAAGAATCAAATGACTGTATTTAGATTACAGCTGAATTTATGGTCCAGCAGAGGAAGCGCATTTGCTGTCCACTGGCAGTCCAGGGACTACCCTGCCTGCAGAGAGCTCTGCTGCCAGATGGAGGCAGTGTACAAAGGTATGTGGTACAACCACTCTGTGGGGCACTCTCACTGGTGCTGTTGTTGGTCCGTCAGCCAGCCGAGGAGAAGTGCGAATTGATAACATACAAAGAGCTGAAGTGAAACCAAGTGAATCTTGGAGGACTGCACAGGCGGGCGTCTGGAGTGGGTAACCCCCACCCCGTCCGAACAGAAACATGTACACAGATGGACACATTTGCGGAACAATAAATTGTGCTTACTGCAACACAATATTGTAAATATCTGCGTACTCGTATACCGCACCGGTTTAAAAGCTCGTGCAGGAGCCGCCTGTGTCCCCGTCTCTTCCAGGTATTTCTCCCACGAGAAACTCTTTGGTTCCTTATATTCTAAGGAGAGGAGATGAAGACTCATTAGGTGAATTGGTCACTGCAGACAGACCGCATGTAAACAGAGCTACTTCTACAGGTTTGTGACAACAATATCCAGTGGATTAAAAATAGGTGACAACATGGGCATCTACAGGAAATTACATCTTACCATTAATGCACTTAGCTTGAGCACATTTACTTTCTACAGAATAATTCATCCATGGCTCAAGTTAACAATATTTGATTAGCTTTATTAGGAGATTCTATATTTTCATTGACCTTTAACTAATAATCTTAGATCCTACATTAGCTGGGTCCTACAGTATATTAAATTTATACTGACCCACATGTGTCTTGGTCTGTGTCTTACCAGCTGAAGTTGTGAGAGTTAGCGCAGCCTCTTCGCAGTAACCCACAGGGTGGATGTATGGACTGCTGGCATCACACCTTAAAACAAACAATAAAGCCAGCTTTGGGTTTACCAAGAAATATTCACTAATAAAAAGGTTCAGAAACTCTGTATTTACTATGTTAGTCCATTTATTTAAGATACTGTGGCACGTTGCCTTCAGCAGACAGGCACTAAATTAGCACCGGTTTCACATTCAAATCTCCAGCTGCCCTCAAGGCAGACCGACAAACATCTCTGGGTAATAATCTCTTACCAGTAATCATGTGTGTCATCCCAGTTGTCAAAATGAATGAGCAGGCGGTTGTCGACAACAGCAACAATTGTTGCTACACAGATCGACGAAGGATTCTTTCTGTCAACCGCCTCCAGTTTCATCCCAGCTCTAAATCCGGATGGAGTCACGGACTAAGAAAAAAAAAAAAAAGACAATACGCATTTAACCAATGCAAATGGAGCATATAAAATCCACTGAAACACAGAACCATCTGACAGCTTTAGATGTGTTTAGTACTCACTGTGTTGAGGCTCTTAAAAAGGTGTTTTGGGGCCAGCTGACCCCTGCAGTTCTTCACATATGTGCTCCAACTAAACTCTCCATCCTTACAGCCTACAACATGACAAGCCCAGTCAGCTGAGTTGTAAACCAATTTTGTTTAAAAAAAAAAAAAAAAAATCTACCTTGAATTTCATGTTTTTTGGTGGTATTCATTAAAGAGCAGTGTGTTTGTCACTACCTTTAGGCAACAATAACTTGTGTCCATTCTTCTCACACCAGCCGGCTGGTTTCAGATCCCACGAATCTGCGTTAGCCCAGAAGTCGTAGCATTCTGGGTATCCATCAAAGTGGAGCCTTACCCTGTAACCTTGGATCTGGGATGCAAATGGAGGCACGCATGAGTGAAAATCTTAATTATGAAAATGGTTATACTGCATATGTTCCAAAGCCAAGCATTAGCATTCATACCTCTGCAACAGTGAGCACACAGAACAGAGACGGGTGAGCCGGGTCAAGCCCCTCCAGCTTCATCCCCACCTTAAAACTGTTCCTGCTTTGTGGAAACGACTGGTGCTGCAAAAAACATCACAGCACAGTTCAGATAAACAAGACTATGAGTTTATACGTACGAATGGCAGATATATATGTGGGTTTTTACCTCTTTGAATAGTTTAACTGGAGCAGCGACGGCTCTCTCCTCTTCGAGGTAAGCAGGCCAGCTCCATGCCCGTTTCTTATTGGGAGGGGCAGCCACTAAAGGTTGGGTAAACAAACAGTCACATATTATGTGCTGCAATAGGTGTATGACAATGTTAATGACAGACAATGAATATAAAAACCTGTATGGAGATTTTCAACACATAAAAATCAGCAAAAACAGCATGCTCATAATATTGGTTGAATCTAACCAAATTAATAAAAACTCATTCTTCATTCCTGCCTTCTGTTGCTCATAGAAATAACGGTGTCTGTAGGTTTCACAAATTGGAAGATAATGTAAATGCTAATTAGAAAATCTGACAATTAAATCAGAGGTCAGTCTTGAAAGCTGAAATTTATCACCAGATTAAAAAAAACAACAATAAACTCATGTAGGGCATTAACAGATTTTAATAATATTTAGAGTTTCCTTCAACATACCCAGTTTGGCAATTTTGGCTCCTCTCCTGCCTTTGGTAGTCTTAGCCTTTTCCTACAAAAAAGCAGAATGAAAAAACATGTCACTACACAGGACTATCTAAACATTTCTCATCCTATTCCAGGAGAGGAAACTTAAGCTTGACAGTACTGAACATTTGAGTGGCATGTAGCTCTGGAAGTGAACGCTAAACACGGGTGTTGATGGTATATTCCTAACCTCTGGTTCTTCTTGGTTTTCTTCCTCTTCGTCACCAGAGTCCATGTAGATCTTCCTCTTTTTGCGCACACGTTTACCAAGTCTTTCACCTTCTACTGCCTGACCCTCCCGTGCTTCTCCTGGAGACGATCTTCACAAAAACAAAGATTTGTTCCACATGAAGCAAAAATATCAAATCTAAAAAAAAAAAGAGGGCATTATTAGAGATAACAGAGGTGTGACTTTACCTGCCACTGGAGGGCTGGGCACAAGCTGAGCTGCAGAATTTGCCCTGCAGGAGGGCATCCCCAGGAACACGGCCACCGCAGGCCCGGCATCTTGACAGCTCCCCATTTGAGCCCAAGTCTGCACTAGAACCAACTTCAACGCTGGGACCAACCTCCACGCTAGGGCCCTCCATACTGGGCCCCTCCTCTAACGACAAAAGCACAGGACCAGGAGCTAAAGGATGGAGAAGAAAGAAGGGCTGAAACTGAGGCCGATCACTGTACAAAACATAGCATAGAGTTGAAAAACCAAACAGTGAAATTTTTTATTATACCAATGATAATCATGTGCCACCATACCTTTAGCTTGAGACAATCCTGGCTTACTCTGATTGGCTGGAGCTTTGACTGTCCCTTTGACTGTCCCTGTCTGTGATTGGCCCTCTGGTGGAGGGGTGGGTGTGTGAGATGGTGCCGGGTCCAAGGTCTCACTGTTAGGCTCTGCCTCCTGCCCTTTGACCTCTAGGTCTGTGACAATCTCAAGAGTCCCAAACTCTGTCATGCGGAACTGAAAAAAAACAAAACAAACAATGCCTATCAACCAAGGTGGTGCACTACCATTATCCTGATTATGAGTTCAGCCTGAGTAACAGCTGTACATATAGCCTCCTCCCCCTGCACAAGCAAGAAAGATCCTGGACTGGAAAACAACAAAAAAAAAAAAAAATCTCTTTTGTACCCTGATATCACTGCCAGGCAGCGTTGCAATACCATCCTTCCAGTCTAGGGCACCTATCATGTCAAACTCAGCTCCCTGGGAGGGACCATCACTGGGTGGAGTGTCAGTCATTCCCACTCCGCTGATATGACCAACCTGCAAAGAGTCACATGGAAAGGCATGCTATTATCTGCTCAGTCTGCACCTCTGACTCTTACTATTCTGTGTTTCCCGCCTACTGTTTCTCTGTGCATGAAAACTGCAGTAAGGCAGGCGGTCCTCTTCATCAACGAACTGATTCCAATCACAAATGCAGTTTTTATTTCTCCCTGCACTTGTAAACAGCTCTGCGCAGCATCACCACTAGATGGCGACTGCGCGCTGGCTTGCAGGATACACCATGCACTTCGATTTCAGACAAAACACTCAGTAATAATATTGTTTTGCCGGCCAACTAACAGAGAAATGCGAGCACAAACGACCCCATAAGGGTAAACCTTTCACCAAGTCATTGACAAACAAGAGGAAAGACGTCTCAACTTTAAGTTAACCAGACAAGTTCGTCTTTTCCTTGTTTTAACAGTATCTCTTAAAACCGACTGCTTGCCTGGTTAGGAGCAAGTGAGGGGCTCATTTGTTTATCAACTGTAGGAGGAACACTGTTTTCTGCAGCCACTGGCCAAACTTAAAAACGTCTTTATCCGTTTAATAACACGATATAACGTTTTAGTCCTGACGCATGTTCAACACTGGATTAAGGTCATATTTTCTGCTTGCACGGCGGTCACAACCGTGTCAAAAGTAAACAACAGTCAGAGCTCGTGGATCTCGGCTAAGTTTGACTTTGCACCCCATGCCTCAGTTTTATTCTAGCCATAAATAAAGTGTATGTAAGAGCGCCCATGATTAGCATTCGTCTTATACAAAATGGCGGAGCATAGGAAGAGGCCACTAACACGTTTAAACTATGTTAATTACTCAAGTTACCATTTTAAACAAACGCCGCAAAACCGCTACGCGTTAAACAGAAGCAAACGCTTGCTGTGTAATTTCCTGACGCGGTGTTTTCATTCACTCTGGCCGTTTTTCTTCACTTTCCCCTTGTCACGGAATGTCAGCCCAGGTTGCTAGCTAGCGCTGACATGAAGCTAGCAGCCGCTAGCTCCACTCCGTTCATGTGAACTGGGGGGCTGCTAGCGACGGCTAGCCGTAGCATTGAGACTGGATGCAGAGCCAGCTATAAGGACGATCTGTAATAAATAAGTTTCCCGGTTAATAACAAAAGGAAAACGCATTTGCGAAACGCAGGTACCTCACAGAATATCACGCACACTCGCAGCAACACCGCGATGCCGTTACGAGCTTTTACATTGTTGCTTGATTAATTTCTTCAATAGAAACTTGAAAAAAAACGATTTATTCTCGCCGTTTTAAATCAGAGTGGAAATAATGGGAACTGTCGCCAATTAACAAGACGAACGTCTGCTTTTCAGACGCCGTCCTCGTCAGCGGCAGTGAACGGTTATTAATCCCCGTATTGTTTTAGAAATTGTGGAACTCACCTCGTTTCTGTTTTAACTCTTATTTAGAGCTGGATAGAGTGGTGCGCATGCGCGTAAGATGCGCTGCCTGACACAACTTTGGGTCTCGGAAAAGTTAAGTTCACTATTGGTGGTCAATACCGGGCCAGTGTACGCTCACAACACGCCCCAAAACTCGGTTCGGCGCCGGTGTAACGAGTGTTATCCGCCGGACCGGGGCTCCGGTTTCCCCGTTTGATCCAAATCGCCTAAAAAAGCGTTAAGTACGACTGTGTATGAGTGGAGCGCAGGGACCACTGTGTCTCCAAAAGGAGCCGTTGAGGAGCCGTTGGTTTCCCCGGTGGTCAAAACTGATCACTTCCCACTTTTTTAAACAGTCTGCGATCGCTGAGTAGCTCGTTGGTGCACATAATCAGGGCTCAGGCGTTAATCAGACTACAAACACCGGTGCTAACTATAGGAATAAATGCTCGGGCCTGTAAAATCACCTGAAAAGCCGAGCAGCATGGACTGCTACACCGGAGTCTGTCGGATAGGGTGTACCGAGGTGTGTCAAAACCAACACATGAAATCATCACATGCAGCTTCACATCTGATGCACTAAAAAACCCGTCGGACTACAATTAGCCTGATGCCGTTACGTTTCATCACACTGCGAGGCTGCTAGTGCACGATTTATTTTATTTATTTATTTTTACTGTGACAAATCATCAGTTTAATTCAACACGTGACCACACAGGTACCTCGTCTGGTCACCACATTGACTGGAAGTATATGCTGGATGCAAAATTACTCCTATTCAAGCCGCAAAACCTGCCGAGCAGCTACCCTGCCGGTTTAAATCCCCTCCCATGCACACTGGGCGGCTTTCTACTGTAATGGCAAGGCTGCAGATGCGAGGCATGTCCCCGAAAATGGGCAACACCTGGGATGCAAAATATAATAAATATCCACGACAACATAGAGCTGGCACATACTGAGAAAAGTCTTTATTTTTTCAGTAAAAAATAAATAAAAAAGCCGCCCTGATACGAGGTGAAATGAGTTCAGCTGGGCTGTAAAAGCGGCGGCGCAGCTCCGCGTCCCCCGGCGGTCGCTAGATGGCAGAAGGAGTCCACTTTCTCGGGAGGGGGGGGATTTAACCGAAGGTCGTGCAGCCTGCTGCAGCCCACGTTATTTGGGAATAAAACATTAAAGGGAAACCATGAGATGGCATTCAAAGGCAAAGCGGTCGACTCGAAGGTAAGATGGGGTGATCGTGTCTTGTGAGGTTATCCGGCTGCCCGTGTGTTTTAAGGCGTGGATGCGAGCTGTGGATCCAAAGTGGGAATGATGCGCGATTAAATAATAGAATAAGCTGGGTGTGACAGGCTGTTTTATGTATAAGGAAAACACACACGTGAGATATATATATATATATATATATATATATATATATAGAGAGAGAGAGAGAGAGAGAGAGAGAGATAGATATATATATATATATATATATATTTTATAATCCAGCAGCAGGTCGGGCTGCAGCACATAAAAGAGGCTGCCTGCCTGCTTACCGACCGCGCATATCCCTCCCACTGCGGGGATCTGCGCCTATAATACTGTACGAGTGCAATGCTCAGCTTCAGGTTGGTGTTTGCTCATGTTGCGTGGAAAACATGTAGCGTTGACAGACAAGAATCTGTAAATAACGCCTCCTCCTCTGTCTCCATCCCAACAGACCGTGCTCCTTAACCTGCTGCTGTGTCTGCTCATATTTTACTCGCTTTTCTACATGATTGGGAGCGTTTGCTTTGGTGCCTTCAGGTGAGTCTCTCACACGCATGCGCACACGCAAGGGCTAATACTACTACTACTACTACTAATAATAATAATTACAGCCGGGCAAAGTGGGGAAACTACCAAAAAGGGCCCGTTCCCCAGGAGCTCCAGCTTTACTGCTTCAGTTATTAAACTGTGAACTTGTTTTCTGCTTGTACATATGCAACACAAAATATCAGTCCAAATAATAATATTTTTTTAACACAAATGCTGCACTTTAACACCTCCCGAGGCCCCTAGAATAACCAGACTAACTAGACTGCTGTGCTATAATACTTTTAACTGTTTAATAAGGCGTTTTTATTCAGTTTTATTTTGCTTTATGAAATTTATTGTGATATTTTACTCCATAGAGTCACTTTATTGTATTCTTTTTTCAAGCATTTTATTGTTTCTATATTCTATTCAAACTCTTTACTTATTTTTCTGTTTGAGCTCATTTCTTTTGTGCAATTTTTAACTTACTGGGCTATTTTGTTTTGTCATATTGCATTTTAGTTGAGTTATTCTATTTTATTTAAGCTGTTTACTTATAGGTTGTTTAATGTTTTGGCTGCTGTGACTTTATCATATCTCCCATCTCAGGTTGGATCACTTTGATGGACTGATTCCTTTTGACTTTAAGACCGAACCTACTGAATCCAACTCCAAATACTTGGGTGAGCACACTTAATGCGTGCAACAAAATCAACAGTGTGCGAGCTTTGTACAGATAATGTATTGTATCACTTTTTTTTCTAGTGAACCTCTTGTCCTTGGAGCTCACCTACTTTTGCAGTGGCCTTCTGTTTGCCGCAGTGGTGAGGAGGCGGGTTTGGGACTATGCTCTCACTGTCACACTTCTGCATGTAATGATCACCAGCCTAGGTGAGCAGAAAGCTAGCAGTACATCTACCCAGGTGCATGCCTGAATGACCAAATGTGTTGTGTAATGGCAGGTTTTGTTTCCACGTTGCAGTAATGTTGGAATTTCCCACGGTGTGGCAGTGGTGGCTGGCTTTAGGTAAGACAAACACCGCTGCCAGCTCATCGGTTACTGTCAGCCTTAACTTCATGAGCTTAGCTGTTTCAAATATTTTACTCTTCACTGTTCCCTAGGTAGTGGCTTGTTTCTGATGATTTGCAACGGTCAGCTGATTGCTTACTTCACATGCCAAAGTGAGCAGAGCTACGCCTCCTTCAGCATCTACTGACAGACTGAAAGCCACCCTCCCTTTATCCAAACTGCTCCACAAACAGTCTTATGAAGTGAGGTAGAAAGGATCAGACCAGATGCTTTCCTTTTTTTTTCCTTTTTTTTTTCTTTTTTTTTGGGGGGGGGGTCCCATTAGGTTCTCCACGGTGATGGGCTTTTTCTGTTCGTCACTAAAAAAAGACTACACCACACATGAAGTCAGAGCCGGGGTCCAATTTGTGTTTTAGTGTTGCCAATAGGCTGGCATCCCGTTGTTTTTCATCTAAATGCCACATGGAGATGCTTTCTGTATTTTGCTCTGTCACTATGCAGCAATAAAGCAGCCGGTGAAGTATTTTCAGAACACTTGTAAGCTGTGAATGTAATGGTAGAATGAGAATTTTGCAGTAGAAATTATATAATTTAATATACTGTAAATGCAAAGTGTTGAAAAAAATAAATCTACTTCAAACTGTTAAGTGTTTCATATGATGCATTAAAGCAGTGAGGATGCATGAAACAGTGACCAGCCTATTCCATCATCACAACCACATATTGAAATAACAGCAATAACCAAAAGAACAAACCATCCAATGAAACATACAGTACGTTGCACTGTTAGCATAAGAATGTTTTTGCTCAAGTGCTTAAAAATAGACACCTACTTAAAAATTTATGAAATAAAAAATAAATATTTGAACAAACGCGCTCCCGGAGGATTTGGTGTTGTTATGAAAATGGCTCTGCTGCCACGTACTCCGCTGGGTTCATGTAGGAGAATCCCGGGAAGGCCTCGCCAGCCTCGGCCGCCTGGCACCTCTCGTTTACAGAGGCAGGTACAGGTTGCCGTGTGAACGCAGGGTCGATGTAACTGACATCATAAGGACCAGCCTGAAGAGGAGAGAGGAGTGAGCCATGTGATCTTGGTTAAAAACAACAGTGCGCCGAGCTCACTTCTGATTCACTCATACCAATTTCGGGATGAAAGGGGGTCTGATTTTTCTGGCCAGGAGGTCATCCCAATTGATGGAGGCGAAGAAGGGATGTTCCTGCAGCTCCGCCTGGAAACACAACAACAGTTAAACCCTCTGTGGTTATGTTTCGTCACTGTTTCTCTTCTCTTTTGTGGGGGCACTTACAATGTCACGGCTCTCCCCTAAGCGTTTGGAGACATTTCTTTCCAATAAGCCCTCAAATAGTGAGGAGGCAGCTTCAGAGACGCCCCTGTGCAGCTGTAGAGGAGCGTGAAGGATGTTCTGAAACATCTGCATTTTGCTGCGGCTATAAAACGGAGGCTGAGAGAGAGAGAGGAGAACAGGGAGATGGGTTAAATGCTGAGATAAGTGAGATGTAAAGGAAAGAGATCATTGCACCTACACTCACCAGTCCACAGATCATCTCAAAAAGCACCGTGCCAAGTCCCCACCAGTCCACAGCTGGGCTATATGGGTGGCCTTGTAGCACCTCTGGAGCGAGGTACTCCGGAGTGCCACAAAAGGTGTGCATGATCCCACCTGTGGCCACACCTTCTTTACAAAGCCCAAAGTCAGTCAGCATAACATGGCCCTCACTGTCAAGCAGGATGTTCTCAGGTTTGAGGTCTCTGCATAAAAACAAATAAGGGCAAAACTTTTGCTTTAGTCTACTGAGTCCTGCAAAATCTCACATTAACTGCTCTTGCTGTTGTTTTTGTTTTAGTTTCCTCTAATTTCACACTGCTTTTCCTCGCTCTTTATTTTTTAATGTAGCGTTAGAGGACATGGTGGATTTCAGTTGGAATATTGCATTGGGATTTCGCTGCATGAATAAATAAGCATACAGAACACATTTAAATCAAACATGAACAAAGAAAGAGAGCAAGCGAGCACCGAGCCAAGAAAAACCTGGAAGGGTGACTATGCTGTGGCTTTTCTAAAGTTGTGTATGTACATGCATATATATATATATATATGTATATATACCTGTAGACGATGTTAAGAGAGTGGAGGTAGCCCAGTGCTGCAGCCATCTCTGCAGCATAGAAAGCAGCTCTAGGTTCTGGAAATGACCCTTCCCTCTGCAGGTGGTAGAAAAGCTGAAAGTAAAGAGATGAATTCAACACAACAGCAACACCTGCACTTCTACAAACATGTAGTGTAGATAACTATTAAACATCTCAATGCAGAATACTTTGAAATCCTTAATCTTATACACACACCTCTCCTCCATTGACGTAGTCCAGGACAAAATAGAGTGTGTTTGGTGTCTGGAAAGAGAAGTGGAGTCCCACTAGGAATGGATGATGTAGTCCCTTAAGCAGTACACTCCTCTCAACCATCACATTCCTCTGCTACAGAGACACAACATATACATTACAGTAGATGGATAGATAGATAGATGGATAGACAGACAGATATATAGATAGACAGACATATAGATAGACAGACAGATATATAGATAGACAGACATATAGATAGACAGACAGATATATAGATAGACAGACAGATAGATAGACAGACAGACAGATATATATATAGATAGATAGACAGACAGATAGATAGATAGATAGACAGACAGATATATAGATAGATGGATAGATGGATAGATA
>VUQS01038415.1:0-28066 GCA_015108495.1 Heterochromis multidens | reverse complement strand
TAACACCTCTCCTGTAGTTCTAGCAACCACTTTTTCTCTGTTCACTACATCCTTGACTAATGGGAATGTTCACTATCTACTGTTTATACTAGTAGAATATATAAAAGTTCTAAGTTTTCTTGAGTATTGTGGGAAAAAATAAAATAAAGTCAGAGAATGTCAGAAACAGTAATGCCATAATCTGAGCACCTGCACAATCTAACATGCTCAAACAGATCTCATGATGTCCATTAGAGATAGATTTACTGAGCTGTGTTTACCGTAACATCCTGGCTATATCCTTCTTTAAGTACACACAGATGGGCCAAAATGTGGGTATGTTTTGGTAGTAGCTTATATATAGAAATATATGGTGGAATTTGAATAAATGGTTGGAACAACAATGCAGGGAACAGCTCCTCAACTACAGCTGTCATTCTACAAAAAAGAAAACTAATTAAAATGATAATGACATTCAAACACATTAAGTGATAATATATGGGAGGTTTTGTTGCTTTGATTGCATTGATTTGACCTTCTTATTGATCTCTAAATAAGAACTGAATTAATCACATATATGTGAAGCCTGTTATACATGTACATCCATGTTGACTACAGGCTATCAGAACATGTCTATAAAAAATGGATGTACCCACCAATACATCTCTAGTTCAGGTCTCTGGTTTGTCAACTCCCAATCTGAATACCTCAATTGTAGCATTTTGGCCATAGCCATCTTGAATTTTTGGAGCCAGATTTAGAAGTGAAAGTAAAGTACCAAGTTATCAACTAACATGTGTTAGCTTGGTTAGCAAACTGTATCCACAGACTGTATGGATCTTATGGACAGACACAGATACCTGCTAATCAACCGGTCGCGGCGGATGGCTGCCCCTCCCTGAGCCTGGTTCTGCCGGAGGTTTCTTCCTGTTTAAAGGGAGTTTTTCCTTCCCACTGTTGCCAAGTGCTTGCTCATAGGGGGTCGTTTGATTGTTGGGGTTTTCTCTGTATTATTGTAGGGTCTTTACCTTACAATATAAAGTGCCTTGAGGCGACTTTTGTTGTGATTTGGCACTATATAAATAAAATTGAATTGAATTGAATTAATTAGTGCTAAAACAACAGAATGTCACTAACCAAAACTGCACACAATTATCTTAAAAATTCTCCGAACTGTACCAACACCACAGACATGGTAGAGAAGTCTAGTTTAGTGTCTCAAGCATCCATTTGTCAGTCAAAATGACCAACTCTATACAACTTCAATTTCAGTGGGTGAGTTATCAAAAAATATTGTTTTAATCAATCGCTTATTTATTTATGTATTTATTTTTACAAGGTTGTAGCATGTTTACTTGTGCTGTCTGAGATTTTAACATGGGAATCTATGGTGATCGACTTGCTTTTGGAGCTAGCCCCACTTGAGACCCTCTTCTATAGACCTCAAGTTTTCACCAAAGTGCAGCACAGGACCTTATTATCAATTTAATGTCCTGATTAAAAATAATAGTAATAAAAATAATAATCAAAAACTACATTTCTTATGAAAATAGGTCACCATAAGAAAGCCTAAACATGCTTATTAGCTGCTAAGAGTTCTGACTAGAATATAGACTAAGTTACTGAACAGTTGAAGAATCAACTTATCAGGAGTTCTTTTAGTTCTTTAAGTTTATTTTTTACTTCTTCTATTTACACTGATTCAACGGATCTGATGAACTAAAACTGGCTGCCCACAATGCCGATGTATTGGTCATGACCTCATAAAGCATTTCAAAGTGAAAATGCAGATTGCACAAGGAAGGATAAGGGTCCAGGTATATGTCTTAGTATTTCTTAAGCTTCTTCCATAGCTACCCGAGCCCCAATGCCAATGCTCCACTGAGCAGCTTAGGAGATTATTCACCCCAAATTGCAGTTAATCACATCTATGTACACCTTCTGGTAAGCCTCAGGTCACCAGGTACTGTACATACCCTGTATATACATAGGGACTGGAAGGGAGCAACTGTTGGTGGCTGATGCTAACCTGCTACCTCCAGTACCTTCCTATGATCTCTTTGTATGTCCTCTATCACATAAAGCAGATTAAAAGGCACTATCTATAAGAAGAAAGACTCTGGTGCCACTTCAGAAAATGGCATCAATTTTTCATATATGACATTTCCATAGAGAGATAGGTATGGAGAATCAGACCAATCTTCCAGTGATAGCCCATCATGGGGTGATCAGTCTCAACTGAGAGAGAACGTCCTTTCCTGCGTGAACACACACACGCATATTCATGCACACATGGCGAGGTACAAGTGCAAACACAATCACACCTAACGACTCCATCTTTCCCTCACATACACAGAAGACAAAACTGCTCAATTCATCAACATCTTCTTGCTGCCGACATCCACATTTCAATTTCATGTCTCTCTTCATCCACTGTCTATCTTCTATTTTTTCCCTCACATTCTAAATCTGTAGTACATTTTTGCAAAACAAAACAAAGGAGCTGGCTTCTTCCGACTCTTCAGAAAGTTCTGTTTATCCACGTAACCAGGCATTATTGTGTTTCACAGCAATCTAACCTGTCTATCTCCATCAAACTATGCTCCCTGAATCCCTCCACATATCCCTCCCTAAACACAAAAAAGCACACGTTGTTTCTCAGAATAAATCCAGCAACAAGAATGTAAAACAAAAAAAGAGTAGGAAATTCAAAAATCACAGTTTGTTATTTGAGCAGAGTGTGTGGTGCACTGCTTGACAAAATAACTGTAAATACTGACACGGCTAATCTCAGCACAGCTGTTAGTATTAGGTCCTTTAATCCTGGTCCAGATCGGTGATGTGCTCACACTGGCTTGGGGACAGATGAGCAACAGCCACCAGGCTGCCAAGTAGGCTAAAGGCAGCAGACTGGCCTGACGCTCACTTTTCGACATGATAAGCCGTGAATCCGTGAGCCCTGGAGCGGAGCTCCAAACAGCACAGTCTTTGTGGTGCATCGTGCAGCCTTTTGACTAAATATCACTGGCCATGCTGCAATCTAACACCAAATCTCTGCAGTGTATTTTTTTCTTTAACCTTTGATCATAACTGTTACATACATCTGTCCTGACAGGAATCCTACTTCTAAAGGAAAACATGGGTGCATGGCAGGAATGCCGTACATTTTTATTTTTTATTTACTTATTATTTTTTTATGAGCAGAGTCATTTGTTAATATTATTTTATTAAAAGACAAATAATTTCAGTGTAAACAGCATTGATGTGTCATGTTGAATCAAAACTATAAGAGATACTGATAATCAAAACAACAAAAAATGGACGCCATGAGCTATTAAGTGGCACTATTCTAATAATAATAATGATAGTTAATGGACAGACACTCTGCTGTTCTTTTGCTTTCTTCTGAAATTAGTGTAATGTGTTTGTAGTATTATAAAAGGAACATCTAAAGCAAATTCTGTTTGAATGTCCTGCAGCCAGTATACTAAACCTGTGTCTAAATATGACTGAATAAAGCAACAAACAAAACTGAGCTGTACTTACTCTCTGAACCATCTATTGTTGATTTATTGGTTGCTTTTCTTCCACTCTATCTTCCTCTAATTATAGTGTGAATACTAAGTAAATCCTTTTAAGACCAGCAGCAAAGGGAAAAAAGTAAACACGTTACATATGACATGAATCAGTACAGTTAGCTCAGATGCTCTTCATATAAAGAAGGATAATACCTATTTGATTTTCTAGTCCCATGTTTCCTCTGATTTTATCAAATCATATTTGTTCATGCTCTCATAATCTGTCAATCATGACTTCTAACTGACACACTATCACTCATTGGTGAGGGCTCCCTCTGATGAAACACAGTGCACAACAGAGGGATGGTTCTCTTTCTTCAAGCATCGTAATAACCCTTTAAATCTCTGTGAAAATGACTGCGTTGAGAGGCTGACTCTGCAAGTGCTGCACTTCTCTGTTGCTGACATACTGGAGCCAGTTGCACTGACTTTACTTTCTGATCTGCATACGACGCCATGTGCCAAACCCAATTGTCTGTGGTCAGAAGAAGAAGCGAGAGAAAGAGACAAGGCAGCATCTGTGTCACGTATCTGTAAGAATAAAGGTCATAAGTGTAAGACATGCAATAAATGACTGACAGATGGAAGTGCAGACATGGATGCCAACTCAAATTCTCTAGGTACAAGGCGTAAGGAAACTGACAATCCTGTCTCAATCTTCTGGATTAGGAAAAACAACCAACACCCTCACGGCATACAAACAGGCAGTGCAAACAAAATGTACCCTGTTGTGAACAGCTTCTTTATTCCACAGTTGAAATCGAGAAACCGTGACATGAGAGAAACGGTTAAACTGAAAAAATTCACTAAAATCATGGCATCCTAACTATATCCCACGTTTGCCTTGAATTTGTTTAATTTCACTGGGCAGAGATTACACTAAAGGTATTTTAAATGCAATTTCACAATCATGAAACAGGTTGGCATTTATTAACCCAACTGTGAGCTTAGACAAACTTAGTTGGAATGTCCAAGTGGGAAAATGACAAAAAAAGACTTAAATCAGTTCTTTAATTGGCTGTTTAAAAAATACAGTAGGTTTTATATGCCAAAACCAATGAGCAGGTTTCCTTTCACTGCCAATTAGTAAATCTTCTAATCATCTAGGTAAGCACTCAGATGCTTTGAAATGAAAATTTAAAAACAGTAGAAAGTGATAAAACATGTTCCTTTCATAACAGTGTCCTCTTATTATGATTTGTGGTGTTTTTGTTCATTTAAAATGCAAAACTATGAGGGTAGATGTCAAAAGAGAAAAAAAGAAGTTGTCAATCATTATATGTAAGTTGGGTTTTTTATAGTTAATAAAGCAGTATTCAGCCTGTGCTCCCTGCACTACAAAGACTGCACTTATGATTGTTAACTTGCACCAATTACTGGCTGGCAAAGGCATTTGAGAAAAGCACCATTAAACCCGGCATCCAAAGAAAGAGAAAACAGCCGGGTGTTTTCTCTCAGGGAATGTAATTGATGAGACACCGTGGAACAACACACCCACTGGAGCGTTCAGTCCCTCAGCAAATTATTACTTGGCTTACAGTATGTGTGGAGTCTACCTGGTTGTCATTTTTTATATCATTTTATATCATTACATACTCTGAATCATAGATATTGAATGTATACAGTACTGTCACTATTAAACATCTGCTACCACAAAATTAAACCCTTTTTTTTTTTTACTTCTTTTTGTGTATAAATGTCTAATTGTGCTTACTGTTCATTGTAGTTATTGACATTTTTGCAGTGAAGATTAATGTTTGTGCATTTCAGCAACTCACTTCTCCTGGAAGCAGTGATGTGCATAAACACAGCTGCATTCAAAGTGTGCTCAATAGACAGTCTAATCCACATAGCAGCAGGAGAATCCTCTTTCAGACTGACACCGTGAGCCTTGAGCAGCCATACATTAATAATGCTTTTTTTTTCCCCTAAATTCTTTGAATTAGATGCTACATGTAAATAAATCATTTCTTTATCTCTGAATGAAATCCACAGGGTGAGCAATGTGCAAAAAGTGTACTTTGCTAAAGAAGCACAAGCAGTAAGTGGTAAACACTGTCACCAAACAGTACGGTGGTCTTAGGCTTGAAGTGAGTTTGCATGTTTTCCCTTTGGGTTATCTGCGCCCCTCTACAGTCCAATGACATGCACTTTAGGTGACTTGGAAACTCTAAATTGCTTGTAGGTGTGAATGTATTTGTGACTCCATATGTGTGTTAGCCCTGTGAAAGACTCACAAGGCTGTTCAAAGTGAACCATGCGTCACACAAAACATGTGATAGGATAGAGCTGGGGCCGCGGTGGTACAGGGGTTAGCCTCACAGCAAGAAGGCTCGAACCCTGGCTGGGTATTCTGTGTGTTGAGTTTGCATGTTGTCCTCTGGGTGCTCCAGCTTCCTCCCACAGTCCAAAGACATGTTAGGTCAATTGGTGATTCTAAATTGGCTATGAATGTGTGGTAGGTAAAGTGTAAAGCTTAAGTATATAAAATAAAGCACTATATGTGTTAGGATTGGGGCAGGCTGGGGTGGTGCATTTTTCTTTTGACTTTCAGGTGGAGATGTGGATGAATCCTGTGTAACCACCCATGGGTGGAGTGGGATTTTCCCAGGCTGACTGTGCACACCTGCAGTCTGTTATCATCAGTGCTATGTATTTAAGGACCGGCAGTGGCTGTGTTTCTCCGCCAGATCGTTCTGTCCACTATGGTGGTAAATCGACGTTCTAGTTTGTAGCTTGTATTCCTCGATGCCTTGTTTTATAAAAACTCTCTCGTCTGCTTCCTAGTTGTTCGCCTGGTATACCCGTCACCCATGTCAAGACACTCATCTGTAATTCTGCTTGGAGTATAAGAGCCGCAGCCAGATCCTCACTGACGAACAATCCAAGCCTGGGAGTACGATGTTGATACCAGTACTTACCCGCAACCTGCCTGCCCACTCTCCACCACCAAGACCTCGCCACTCACGGAACTCAGCCTGCCTGCCTACAGACCAACCCTCAGCCATTTTCCATCGCCTCTCATATAAGAGCGCTCCACAGCCTCATCCGGAGCCTTTGCATTTGCTTCCTCCATGTCAGTCATTGCTAATACTCTTTCTCTCCTCTTTTAGACTCTACCAGACTGCCGCCTCAGTTTTCCACTGCCCTTTGTTATTAAACCTGTTCATAATAAATAGTTTCATTTGTATTAATAAACCGTTTAGGCTTCACGTCAGTTGTTTGAGTTTGCTTTCTGGGTCCAGCCATTACCAAACCATAACAATATGAATGGTAAATGGACTGATTCTTATATAGCGCTTTTCTACTCTCCCGGAGTACTCAAAGCACTTTTTATACAACTGCCTCATTCACCCATTCACACAAGCACTTTTTCTGTGCTGAAGTGCTTCTATTCATACACATGTCTAACCATTCATACACATTCATACTCCGACGAATGCATCGGAGAGCAACTTGGGGTTAGTATCTTGCCCAAGGATATTGGAGCAGCCAGGAATCGAACCACCAACCTTCCGATTAGTAAGTGACCTGCTCTACCTCCTGAGCTACAGCCAGAATCCATTCATCCATCCATCCATTTTCTTCAGCTTATCCGTGGCCAGGTTGCGGGGGTAGCAGCCTAAGCAGAGAACCCCCTTCTCTCCAGCCACCTCCTTCAGCTTATCCAGGGGAACACAGAGGCGTTCCCAGGCCAGCCGAGAGATGTAATCTCTCCAGCGTGTCCTGGGTCTGATCAGGGGCCAGAATATGAATGCATGCTTAAAATGTGACTTTTAGTCTATAGCACTTTGAGTGGTCAGCAAGACTAAAAAATGAAATCATAATTTCAAAAGTCACTTTTATTTTAGCTTTATCTTGTAAGCACTGGCAGCTAAAGGCTGACAGAACAACAGTCTGTTGGTTCACCACTGAAATATTTCAACAGCTACATTCTTTGCAGTTAAATTCTGAGATATCAATGCTCCACTCAAGGTGAACCAAACTTTGGTGAGATCAAATGTTTAATCTTGCCTAACTAACACCAGAGGCTATGGACAACTCCCCTCCAGGTGCCTCCAGGTAAAGTTTCTATTTACTACCAACAGAGTTTCAGAGTATATTGAACAAACTGTTAAGGTACTGTATTTGAGGTTAGAGATGGTCAACGTTTTGGCCTCTGTTAAATGCCTGATTTATCTAAGCCCGTCTTGCATTTTTTAACAAATAGACTGCAGCAACATGTTTAGCTATGTCTCAACATGGAAAAATGAACATCAGGTGGCAAATACACATGATGTGTATACATTATGTATATTTGTACTCATGTGAACTGTTTTACAGCTGTGGCTGGGGATTTGACAGCCACATTAATATCACATGCTTTAACTGATTGTGTGTCAGTGTGATAAGTGCCACTCCTTTTGAAAAGGATAAGGCCTGTGAAAATTGAGGAAATTTCATCAGTAAAAGTCCACTGAAAACTATTCAT
Source organism: Heterochromis multidens (assembly GCA_015108495.1). NCBI lineage: Eukaryota > Metazoa > Chordata > Actinopteri > Cichliformes > Cichlidae > Heterochromis > Heterochromis multidens. The sequence goes on along the minus strand of VUQS01038415.1, from coordinate 20,038 downwards.
GGATGTGCGGGCTGCAGCCAGATAGATTACTGTTGAGTTTCCAATATCTGGAATCACATCTCTGCCCCCATCGGCTTAATGGACTGAATCCTATGGGAACCTTCACTCCTATGTCACTGCTCTGCACCACTTCTGGCTCAACAAAAGCCGAAAATATTACAGTATGAAGGTGAGTAGACTCTACATTCCCTTCAAAAAAAAAAAATTCAAAGGGCTATGATTTATCCTGTAAGCACAAGAATCTTCCTTTGGAGCATGCAAGACCTTGAGGAGTCTTATCCACCTTGTCAGCCATTTGGTGTAGGTATTAAACTATCCCTTCATACTCTGGGTGCTAGGAGATAGGGGCAAAGCATAATGAGCTAGGCTATCACATAAGGGTAGGCTTCAATATCTTTCAATTTTAAGGAACACTTTCTTCAATATAGCATTTTCCATTAGCTGATTTGTCTTCATCCTATGCAAGCAGTCAGAATTATTGCGACGCAAACAGTTTTTCTTTGTTTCCTTATCATTTAATTGATCAGCAGAACGATCTGTAATAATGAATTGTTTCTGAGCAAATTCATAAATGGCAGAGCGCAGCATGTAGTAACAACTTCATTAGCTGGGGCTTGAGGTTTTATCAGAATGAAATGCTCATAGTATTACCTTGCATTCACGATCCTATCTATGACCAATCCAACTTAGAGCAATATTTAACAAAAAAGAAGACATTCCATTGTAAGCAGTTCCAGCTGAACAAATTCTACCTTAGACCGTGTGTACTTTTCTTTGTTTGAGGAGTATGCATGAATTAGTAATAAGCTCAGTGATCCCCTTGCTGCTAAATAGGTTAGAGGGAAAGAATATATAATTATGTATGAGGGAAGATGGAGGTTGTGACTGACAGTTCTACAGATAAAAAAAAAAAAGGGAAAAAAAAGAGAAGCACACAGCAAGATGTAGAGAAAGAGTTTGTTAATTCTGGATGGGTAGCTGTATAGTTCCAACCTTGGTGGGTGAGCTGTTGAGCACTACATGCCTGAGTTGAGCTGCAGTGCATCTCACTGTTGCTCACTCTAAAAAACCCTCACCCACAGAGAGTTCCCCAACTGTCACATGCCACTGAACCACAGTAAATACAAACACACACACACACACACATGCACACACAGCATAGCCATTTTCATTAACAGAACCACTGGCACACTCAACCCAGCTGGTCCCTGAGTCGACACTGGAACTGCACATCTGGTGTCAATGCTCTGTTAGAGGGAGGCCATCTGGTTGGGTGGCGGGAGGGGGAGACAGGACCAGAGTGGGGAAGTCAAAAGACATTGGGGAGACAACAAAAACAGCCTTCTCATCGATACTGTGCTACTATGTATATGCATTAAAAAAAATGGATCTGTTTGTGAGATGTACTACATACTCTGCGTGCATTAGTTCTCTTCCGAGTAAGAGGATTAGATGTCAAAGTCAGGTTTTCTCTCGGAGCATTTGGAGCTAATGGCAATGAACAGATAGCTTGTTTAATGGCTGACTCCCAGCATAACACACATCTTCTCAACATGAATAATGCTCCCTTTGTATTGTCCCATGGCTTCCACGGGGAACTTAATATTACATAATACATAGAAACATTAATAATTCTTAAGTGTTTCCATGTGATGCTGCAGTACATTTTTACTTCCCTGTCCTTCTTGTTGTAATGCTTTATGTTATTAAGTGTTGCAGTTCCTACCAGTCTATTTGTATTAGACAACTGGCTGTTGACAGGCTGCCTGTATAGAATCTAAGACTATATGGCATTAAGCAGTAATGTAGAGATACTCCACCTATAGCTGCAAGCGTGAGGCCAGTGCAAGAACAATTTATGACAAAAAGTTGTTACTCCTCTATTGATACACTGAGCCTAGAATGTATATTGCAGGTCCTGCAGTGGATTGCAACCACACAGAGAACAGGTGGACAAATCTGTTCCTACCCTTCTGATTAGATTATTAAGGACTCGTGCCACCAGTCTGACAGTGGTATAGTCATGCGCCACACTTTTAGGTCTTAGATGTGTGTCAATGTGAGGCAAAAGGTCAGAAATTGACCACCAAAACCTTTGAATGCACCCCAGTAATGTACTTTACTTTACCTTAAAGAACACACACACACACACACACACACACACACACACACAAGAACAAAGTGCCTTCTGCTGCCAGTAGCCGACTGAATCATGCTCTTAATAAACCTTGATCGGAATTCGAACGAGGGCATTATCCACTTACAGTTATTAATGCTGCGGCTCTCAAGGGAGGAGAGAGCAGACAGCGACGGGGGGGGAATGCACACCGCACATACAGATGTTACCATAAAAGTTCTGACTGGAGGTAAGATCGTTGAGATTACATACATAGATAAAGTTTGCATTTCCGTCAGGTAGGAGTTGGATAAATGTCCATCTCTCATAAAAGAGAGAAACATACACACGCACACACATTATTATCAAACTAATCAGCAAAATGTTGAGTATCTGCATACAATAACCACAACACCAAATGCTTGATTAGTGATAGCAAGAACTGTTCCTAAAATCCTAGCCTCAAGGAAGTCAAAGAAAATGAGATTCTCATTTTACATTTCCAAAATACTCCAAACTCAGCATCCGTTAATTAGGAACCCAAAGACATTCTTTCTTTTAGCAGAGTTAATTAAGAAAGAGCAAAATTTGCACTACTATGGAAAGGTACAGTAGATAACCATAAGAGTAAGAGAAGAGATAAGTCGAGGAAAAATACAAATAAAATTGCCGTTCCATGTACTGTAATGCCTTTACAGGAAAGCAATTAGAGATTAGCTGATTGAAGGTCTGACAATCCTGTGAAAGACAGAGGTAAGGTGTCAAAAGAGAGTCATATACAGTATAAATATTGTAATGTTACAGAAGTGAGAATTCTTTCATTGCATAGTATTCAGCAGGGAAAGAAAAAAATGTCAGCCTGATTATGTGAAATCATCCTGTCTATGATAACTAAGAGCCTTAAACCCTATCTCTGCTTGAAAGTTTTGCGCTGCAGCACATGTTAACGTCACACAGACATCCAAAATGACTCTACATGTCTACTAGATCAGATTTAAAGAAACACATTTACAGGTTTCTATGATTTGTTTTATTTGTAGCTTCTGATTTGTGGATTAATTTAAACAATGCAACACCTCTAAAGTGTGCTGAAAGAGTTTTTTTTTTTAAAACAGAGGACAAGCAAAGGTTGAATGGAACCCAAATTGATTTTTTTTTTTTTTTTGCCACCTACACACATGCCTTTTAATTAGCCATGGCTGAATCATGTGACTGTTTCTATTGTGTTTGTGGAAAACAAATTGCATATGTGCATTGCATTTTATACAGTGGCCATTATTGTTATAACATGGTAATGAAAAGGGGTGATATGCTGTCCTAAGCTTACTGGATAGATCTTTGTCTTACATTCATTTACACATACACACACAGACACACAGGCATACACACTATGTTTCTTTCAATTTGTTTGTGTATAGATGGTATTGCACATTAATTGACAGTGACTTTGTTAGCTAAAGCATCTGATTTGCACCTGTAGTTTGCAGAAAAATGTCCTTCCCTCTGGTGCCAGCAACTTAAGGCTTTGTGCTTTTAGCAGTTTATCATCCTTCCTAATCCTAAATAGCCCTTCCAAGAGTTACAGCACCTGTACGTACATCCGCCAAGCCACATGAATTTTCCTCTTGGGGATGGTATGATACCAGCAAGGTCTGACTGCCTAGACAACACAGTAATACAAGGGGAGTGGTTGCTGCTGAACACAAGCCAAACCAGCTAGACGGGGGAGGGGAACACATGCAGGGAAAGGGAAGCGACAACTGTGGTTGAATCTGGCTTTGATGAGAAGGCTTGAGAAGAGGGGAGGCTCAGTCTTCGATGGAAGCAGGTGTGTGAGGAGGTGATAAGAACATTGTGACAGGCACTACACACAAACACCCTGGCGCACACACACACACACACAAACATGCAAACAAATAAAAATACTCCCGCAAACACCACTTACTGAAACTGTTCCATCAACTTCAACACTAATTTAAATGGCATCCCTTCAAATAACTGAGCCTGCACTTGTGCAGTCTGCAACTCTTTCTGGTCCCTCGTAAGAAGACAGAGAGAATTATGGTGTGAGAAGAGAAAAATTTAAGAGGGGAATGAAAATGATGAGAAAGGGGAAATGGGAGAGAGGTTGATTTAAGCAGCTAATATTGTGGTAAACAAAACTCTTTCCTGGCATAGAGGACGTGTGTCTCAGTTCGCACTGTAAGGGTTTCAGCTTGCACACATATACTGCACACATATACATTAATTTACAAGCATCCCTAGGGGGTGCTTTGTGGCAACATGTGTTGCAGCACAGAGAAAAGTAATTTATGGATAAGATATTTGTTTGGCTGGCTTATTTCAGAAACCATTAAGATTAATTAAGTGCTGCTAAATGTGGTGCTATGGAGTTCAGATTTTGCAGATGCATTCTCGTCATTAGCTCACAGTTTATTCACCCTGCTTAACAGCTTCTAATAGCCTAAGTAAAGCCAGACCAGAGTGTTTTAATGGGTGGAAAACAGCAAGTATGATTTAGTGATTGAGAACAACTATCAAAGTGTTAATGTATAATCCATAGTGTGGGAATGTAAATCTAAATCATGCACACTTCAGCATAGTATGCACCTGCCCATGCGTGTTAATCAAAGACAGAGAGTGAGTGAGATAGACAGCAGGCAATTAGACACTCTGTCATCAAATATTTGGTTTGTTTGGCAGGAAGACTGCATTAAAGAGTGAAGAAGACACCGCCAAGCATCCTCAGCCTACTTTATATCCAGCCTTATTTCAAATAGACTTTACACAAGTAATTAGCTCCAATCAGGGATTAATTGAGCTAACACAGAAGGAGAAGGGTGGTTTTGGAATTGTTCTACTTCAGCATTTGTCCTAAGTCCAATTAAAAAATCATTTAACTGATTGCCTAACTGCTCACTTTAACTTCACCACATGATTTGTGCAGTTGCACAATTTAAAAAAAATTAAGATCTTGATGTGAACATCTGCAGTTCCATAGAGCTAATAAAATTCAAACTTCTGATCAGGACTGTCACCATGTATGCAATACTGCAGAAAGCTTCAGAAAACTAAAAGGTGGACATGAAGTTGATAGTGTTTTTCCAAATGCTGTTTATCAAGATTATGTTTGCAGTTTCAGTCTTCATTTTTATTGTGTTGACATATTTGCTCAAGAGAAAAGATGAAAGAACAGTAATAATTATCCCCCAATTAGTGATCACACAATAATCAAAACTGCCAGCTAGTATTTAAAAGCATAGAGTAGTAGTAAAGTAGTTCTGGGATTAAAAAGAAAGAAAGAAAGATAAAAGCATAACTAATACTGTCTTCTAAGCTGTCCAAGAAAATGCTTTGTGATAGAGTACCAATGGCCAAAGACCAAAGACCTGATCACTTGTGATTTTAAAACCAGATTTCAGAATCTGCAAGAATTGTTGATGAAATGAGATCGCTTTGACAAGATTTTTTTGTTTTTACAGAAATGTGATTGAACTGAACTAAAGCGTTACTCTTAATAAGATCAGGGCACATGAAAAGACATACATGACCTTAACAATGCACCCAATCTGCAAAAATTTTGAGTCTCTCTCTCTCTCTCGCTCTCTCTTTTTCTCTCTCTCTCTCTCTCTCTCTCTCTCTCTATATATATATATATATATATATATATACATATATATATATACTGTATGTGTGTGTGTGTGTGTGTGTGTATATTGACTCAAAATTTTTGCAGATTGGGTGTATTGTTAAGGTCATGTATGTCATTTCATGTGCCCTGATCTTATTAAGAGTAACACTTTAGTTCAGTTCAATCACATTAGGCTGTAAATGAGTCAATTTTGAGAAAAGGAAGAAAAGGAAGAAAAAATAAAGAAAACTTTTTTGTGGCAGTGTGACAGAGAGAACTAAATATAATAATGTCATAAAAAATATAATGTTGTAAATACTTAATAAAAACATGAATTAATTCAATTAAATATGCAAAACAGACAAGAAAAAATTCATATTTGATGCTGAAAAAAAATTGTGTGAATGACTCATGCTGTGGCTGATTCAACACAGAAGCTGGTTATCTGAGGCAAACTGATTGAGGCTGGCAGAGAAAAGGAATACCCTCTTTAAACATGAACTGACACAAACTTGAAACCCAAACTGCAAATTATGTGTGTTTGGTTGCACCACTAAAGGGATTTTTTGTTTTTTGTCTTATTTTCCAGTCAGTTCAACAATATTCTGCATTTTTGTTCTGCTTCAAAAGAAAATTCCTGCTAATTTGTGTCATGACTTACATTGGCATCATCTTGAGTTTGGACTGAAGGGACTAGAGGGACTGGCAAGTTGTCTATGAGCAGTATTAACCAGCAAACAAAGGAACTTAAATTTGCAATTTTAATCCCATGGATCTTTTTTTTCAGGCTGTTATTAAAAATATTAGTCACAATACATCTGCCACTACACCTACTAACATTTGTGCCTTTTTGAAGTAAAAAAGAGTCCTAATTTCACAAATGCTCATGTGTCATTTTAGACCAAAACAACCAGTGTTTCTTTCTCTTCCAACTTTTTGTTGTATGGAAGGAAAACATAACATTACCATGGCAAAATAAATAAAAATGGTGTCAGCTGTATTTAAAGCAATATCTGGAGCTAAATCATTATGTCAAACACTCCTCCTTTAGTAGTAATGTAGTCATCTTTACATTTCTTTTTCTAACAACACAAAAGCTTATGTTTTCACTTGAATATGCTATGTGGATATACAAAACATGTAATTTTGCACATTGATAGAATAAAATTTTAAAAAATTAATCAGACAAACAGACTTTTAATATTTCTGATACAACGATACGTTACGATAGGTTTATTTATATTGTCATTGCTGCTACTATACATAAGAAAACTATACAGAGTCCCCCATTTTCAGAGGCTCAAAAATAATTGGACAAACTAATATAATTTTAAACATGGGGATTGTTTTCACATTTCCTCTCTCTTTCCGTGATCTTTCTTGTTAAAAACTAAAAATTCCCTGAACTGAATTCATCTTTTTATACCCAAATTTGAGCTGGCACACTGGACTTTTCTAAGAAGTCAGAAATTAATCAAGCATAACATTCAACCACTAAAACAATTTTTTTCTGTTCAGGAATGCAAGTAAATAACTGTAATTTGCACATACTAGTGGATTAATCGTTACAGAAACATAAAAAAAAAAAGTTTTAATAATCCAGTACTGTTAATTTAGGGCAGCTGTGACGTAAACCTTACATTGGGTGGTGGTCTAATAAATTTGTAATTTGTACACCTGTCTCCCTCTCATTCACACACATATTCTGTCTTGCTTCTACTGACTTTCATTCCTCTTCTCTCCAGAGCATGCCTCCACCTCTCCAGGTTCTCTTCCACCTGCTCCTTACTCTAACTACAGATCACAACATCTGAACATCATAGTCCACAGAGACTCCTGCCTTACCCCATCATCCTGTCCATCACTATTGCAAACAAGAAGGGACTCAGAGCTGATCCCTGATGTAATCCAACCCCACCTTGAACCCATCTGTCACTCCTACCGCACACCTCAGCACTGTCTCACTATCCTCATACATGTCCTGCAACACCTTCACATACTTCTCTGCCACTCCTGACTCCCTCATACAATACCAGTGTTCCTTCCTTGGCACCCTATCACACGCCACCTCTCTCTACACCTAGCCTCCCAGTACTCCTGTCTACTTTCTTTATCTCCCTGACTATCCCACTTTTTCTTTGCTAACCTCTCCCTCCTTTACTTCCTCATTCCACCACCAAGTCCCCTTGTCTTCTTTCCTTTGTTCAGAGGATACACCAAATACCTTCTTCTATTCTTCCTTCTTCAACTTCCACCATTTAATCATTGACTCTCTCTTCACTTGCTTCCTCTTCTTGATTTCCAAAGTCATCCTACTGACTACCATCTGATGCTGCCTAGCTACATTCTCCCCTGACACCACCTTGCAATCTCCTATCTCTTTGAGATTGCACCTTCTGCACAAGATATAGTCCACCTGTGTGCACCTTCCTATAGTCACCCTATAGTCCTCCCTCATGTTGAATAACATGTTCACCACAGTCATTTCCATCCTTTTTGCAATATCCACTATCATCTGCCCTTCTGCACTTCCACAGGAACAATAGTGAGCAGTGTGGACATAATGAGCCAACCCTGGTAGAAGTGAGCAGTGTACCTGAATAAGATGAGCAGTATAATTGAACTAGATGATACCCAGCCACCTGCAATGACAAATGCATCTACTGAACTGAGGATGAAGATTGTGGCCAAACTCAAGGTAGCCACCCAACCAAAAACTGACACTTACTGACAAAGTCCCATCAGAGAATATGCTTGCAAATGTGAACACTGCTCTATGCACCATCCCCACTCCCAGTATCACTGAAACCACTGAAACCAATCATATATGCCATGGACACAGTAATCCTAGAAGCACGTGGGTAAAGATCCAGGATGCAGGTAGAGGAAGCCCCCTGTGGAGAAGAAGGCTGGAAGCCAAAATAAGGGAAGTTGCAACGCAGAAGGACATCATGAGGGACAGATCCTGGATGAAAAAGCTGTACAACAAGATATTCATAACTGAGGCTCTAGAAACTGCCAAACAAAGGCTCATAGCTCTGGTCACTAGGCTGAAGAATTATACGAGAGAAGCAGAGGCCAAAAGAATAAATGGCCTGTTCTCCAGAGATCCATTCAGAGTATACTCTCAGGGCATCATCGTCTCACAGCACAAATAAAGGGACTGCTAACAGCAGGTAATCATACAGACTGACTAACACAGGGTAGAACAATTTTGATCATGAAGGATCCCCAAAAGGGTATGACACTATCAAACTACAGATTACCTGCCTGTCCACAACATGGAAGCTCCTCTCAGGCAATGTAGCAACCAAGTCGTGTAGGCACATGAGTCAATACATGAGCACAGCTCAGGAAGGCACTGGAAATAACACGAGAGGGCCCAAGGACCATGTCCTGGTTGATGGAGCAGTATACCAGGACACTAAGACCAGGCAGAATAACCTGAGCACTACCTGGATTGACTACAAGAAACCCTATGACTCAGTGCCCCACACGTGGATACCAGAGTGCTTGGCACTATACAAGGCTCTGTCAAGTGCACTAATAACATTCATCAGGAGTTTAATCGGACTGTGGAAGACAACACTGGAGTGACCATCAGCCACCTCCTGTGCATGGATGACATTAAGCTGAATGCCAGGCATGAGCAAGACATTGACTCACTGAGCCGCCTCAGCAGGATCTACAACAAGGACATCAGGATGTCATTTGGACTGGAAAAGTGTGGCCACCCCTTCAGTGTGGCTATCCGGACTGAAGTGGTGGAGTTGCCAGAAGGCAGAATAGCAGATATAGGTATAAAGGACAGCTACAAATACCTGGGTATTGCACAGGCCAGCGGGATAAAAATGCACGGTCAGCCACAGCCACATACCTCCAGAAGGTAAGACAGGTGCTGAGAAGCCAGCTGAATGGTAGGAATAAGATACAAGCTATTAATGCATACGCCCTACTGATTATCAGATACCCAGCTTAAATAATAAGCTGGCTAGAAACAAGAGGAGACAGAATCCACTGATGTCAAGACACGAAAACTCTTCACAATGCACGGAGGTCTCCACTCAAAGTCCAGCACCCTTAGACTCGATGAGCAATGAAATATATATATAGTCAGAAGTTGGATAACTTAAAAAAAACCGATCATGTTAAGAACCCACAAAGGACTATAATTATCTTCTTTCCTCATGACAGACATACAAACAGTACTCATACAAACAGTAAACAGTTTCTCATTTTCAAACACTACATACTGAGTGTGATATCAGCACCATGCTAGGTCTAGTATCTGTCCGACCAGGTCAAATTTGCAGCAAAATATTGTGCCTGGGTTTACTAAAACTTAGGCGCACGTGCACTCCACTATTAGTCCATATGTTGTAGATACTGCCAAGAAAATACTGAACATTTCATTTTTGCTTGCTGTTATGATTCTTTTATTCACCAGTTGTCACACTATAATCTGCTTAAGCGGTACCAAAAGCCTGAAACTTTATCTCCAACTTCAATTTAATATTCAGTGTGGCACTCTTTAAAAGCATGTTGTTCAGCAGAATTGAATGAAGTTAGGTAAGTAAGTTGGATTGAAGGGAAGTTTGAACAGTTTGTCACAACAGCTTGCAAAAAAAACAAAAAAAAAACAAAAAACAATTGGCTGTACCATCTGAATTTATTCCATTAGATGTCACAGGAGAGTTGTTCCAGCAATAAATAAAAAGACTGACACCGTTTTATCATTGGTGTTTATGTGATATCCAGATCACAGCCATACCCTAGGGCAAGGCCAAAAGGACAGCACTGACCTTAAATTCCTTTATCTGTTGGATGTGGAAGTGCTTGTCATCTAAAAAGTACTGGATGTAAGTGGGCATTATAAACCAACAATCTGACTGTTTCAGAGGCTTCATGACCCCTTTTGATAACTGCCTCCCTATCCAATATTCATGATAGAAAATGATGAGGTGTATGTTTGTCTCTACTCTATATGCATTTCTGCACATTCTGACAGAAAGCTGTCAGCGGTGAAGCTGGAATGATTTTCCACTGGCATCCATGGAGAAAATCCTGGTTGGATTCAGAGCTGGCTTTTCTGATGTGTAAGAGTGCTGGAGACAGGCCTAGCAGGTTTAAGCAGATTAATTAGGGTGTAGCGTAGACTGTGAAGAAATCTCTCTTCCATAGATGCTATATCCACTGACAAAGCTTTGCATAGCAGCAAGTCCCTAAAATGTGCACACAAGCACCAGCATATCTTTCTAACTCTATAACACACACAAATGTGCTGCACATTCACACAGAAGAGACACTGTAGGAGGGCCAAAAGTCTGCCATGGCCCAGACTCATCCAATAATGACATCCTCCCTCCCCTCTCTCTTCACTGAATATGTTTATCCTCCCTGTTTCCCTCTTACTCAGTTTTTGCTCAGAACACATTTCCCCTCGTTAGCACACTTGCAAGGAAAATGTTATTCTATTAGGGATAATTTTCACTTCCTGTCTCTTCCTCAGAACACACTGTTCAAGTAATCATGGGTGCCCTTGAAGTGAAGAAAAAAAAGAATGAGTGACCCAGAGATTAGCAACCATGAAAGTGGTGGAGTTTAAAATTCTAAATTGATGCAAAATACAACCAGCGATGAAACCTACTTCTTTGTGTATAATACTTGGTGTTGCTCATGAACTCATGGAAAGTGAAAATGAACTCATCCAAACTCGAACCAAAACTTATTACCCATGCTACACTCTGTGTGACCACCATTTATCTACTGTCTAATCTCAATGCACTGATTGATATTGAAGAAAAGACAAGGGCAAAAAATAGAAGCACCCCACCCCCCGCCTCTCCCTGATTCCTCATCACCATCATCATTTTCATCATTACATGAAATATGACCGAGAGCAGAATCCCACAATGCCGTGCAAATGTCTACGTGAGTTAGCATCAAGAAGACACAAGAGATATGCATGCATCATCTGGCCAGGAGAACATCACTTGTGGGGAGACAGCCAGAGGCCCTAAGGAGGAGAAGCATGGGGGCGTGAGGGGTTGAGGGTGGTGGTGTTGATGGTGGTAGTGGTATGGGGAGTTGGGGGGGGTAGACTGTGTACAACAGAAGAGAACTGAGTGAAAACTGAAAAGAGAATGATGTACAATATTAGGGAAGAAAAAGGGATGAAATGAGTGGCGCATTCACTATAGCACAACCAGGGAAATAATACAAAGAGGCAATCAGAGAAAATGGAAGCATAATATCCCAGTGCTGCATAATCTCCACAGATTCAAGCATGATGCATAATCTCCACAGGTTCAACAATAGCCCGCGTGCCCTAATTCTGAGCCAATTACAAAGTGTGGTGTTTGGTTTTGCGTGTGTACATGGGTATGGATTTGACTACGAGGGCCTTGAATGTTGGAGTGAGTTTAGGATTTGTGGAGGGGGGGGGTGACTTCTCAAGAGTGCTGACAGCTGGGGTCCCCATCCATGCAGCATCTATGCCCTTTGCCTTCTATATACTCTAATGCCCTTCACTGACCAGATTAAAGCTGAAATGACAAACGCACAAAGGCTGGAAACATCTGTTCTGGAACACACTGTCCGTCCCTCCCCATGTTGAGCTCTTTTGGTCACTCCTCAGCTCCAGTCCCCATGCGGACAACATCTGCAGCAATGGACTAGTACACATTAACTACTGGAGCATGAGAGACCAAGCAAACCCACTAACCATGGGAATATCATCCTTTACACAGGAGCACTTTATAGAATAGCTTTCTGCAGTGTTGCTGCTCTGTTTAATACCGTCCAATTGTTGTTTAACCAAAATGTTAATTTTGTCTTGACTAATGGTTCCCATTGCAGTATGTGTTTTGATTTTTTTTTCCTGATGATGCATATCTGAATTTGGTCTAAATATAAGACTTACAATGTGACATCTTTCTCTTTCCCAGTAGTTGTCTGAGGTGTAAAAGGGTTTTTGCAAGGGAAAAGTAACAAGAAGAAAAAATGTGTGCCTCCCATGATCTCTACTTAGCCTTCTTTTTCTGCTGTATAAAGCAGCCAGGCCAGTGTCTTGTGAGGCAAACAAGAAAAAAAATGGATGAAAAACAATGATTTTGTGGGGAGTCTTTGGCAATGAAAATGTTCAGGTCTACAAAAATGAAATTACATGCCATGACATCCCTCGTTGTGAACTAGTTTAAAGTGTCTTTAAGTATGGAATTAAGACCCTGCAGCTCACGACATGTTTCCTATCACTTTTTACTCAGATAAGGGATTTTTACAGCTGCAGTAGAGGACTTAAAGGTCCTCAAATGTAGTAGCTGTGCAGACAAATCCATGAAGTAAAAGGCCCCTGATTCATCCAACAACCTAGAAAATCTGGTTTGTACATGCTACATGAAAAGAATAAACAAGAACCTAAAGGACAGTCTACCAGGTCTCTGGCATATACAAACAAAGAACAACATAGGACATGGTGTGTTGGATGATGGAGAGGAGGAAGTAATAAAGAGAGTGATAAGTGATAAGTGAGTTTTCAAGGTTGAGAAGAATATGAAATCAGAAAAAGCAGGGTTATGCAACTGAATGAAGAACTAAATAGATTATCTGGTTTAAAGGAAATTAAAACTTGTAAAGCTGTCTGATTATCAGAAACCCCACTTAGACCCCTGACACACTACTCCTGAGTCAACCATCTAACCACACCAAGAGTAAGTATCGCTTACTTTACACAAACAGACACATGTTAGATAGGATGGAATGTTATTTGCTGCCTTGTTGCAATTACACCCTTTACAACAGTTGAGAATGAATTAACACACACACAGGGGTGCAGCACTTTATGGATTTGCTGATAGAAAAGGTAGTGACAGGAAACATACCAGAGCTCACTCTGTCTTGTAGAGAGCATTTATTTATGAAATAACCTCAGCCAGGTAAAAGCATGAGTGGACAGATGCTTGTGAGTTTCAGGGTTAGATAAAAGAGAAATACTACATCCAGTGGATTTCATGAATTAATCAAGCTTCCGGATATTCCCATTCCTTTTTACTCATTCAGGTGTATACTGTGGAAGTCTGATGTCACTTTATTGCTGCCCTGGTCCTCGCACTCGCCACATTTTGTGAATCAGAGTATAGGGTGGATGGACTTGATGATTTCAGCATAGACTGATGCAATGGAGGTGAATGAATGGGCAAACGGAAGTCTTGCATTTGACACTTAGCAGTTATAACAGCGCTTTGGCCTAGATTGAGTAGAATGTTGGGTAGACAACATGAATAATAAACCAACTACAGAGACCCTCTGGCTGGTTGGTGATGTTCCTCACTCTCATCACCCCAGCCAGACTGAAGAAGGGAGTGGATAGGCATACTTAAATTAGCAGTATTATACAGAGAAACAGGAGATATTTAACACATTCACTAGCTTCCAGCGATGGTTAATATACCAAGAAAAGAATGATGATAATACATTTTAATAAAACTGCATGTGAACTTGTTATAGTCCATGGGTGATTTTTTATTTTTTTTGCATTAGCCAATCTGCCTAAACATGCCCTCTAACCCACATCAAGAACATGCAGATATTGTACATCAATAACTGCAGTGCAACAATTATGAAGCATTATCATTTTGCTGAGAGACACACGCCTTTGCTTTGTCACACTCAGATGCACACACAATCACACATGAGTAAAGACACCCGAGCACACACACAAACACACAAAAACAGTGTGACCACATTATCATGCCAGGGGTCACTTTAAATTACTAATTTAGTTTTACTTTTTTTAAATTTAATTCCTAATTGAATTTCTGAATGTAATCCATTCTGCATCCTAATAGTGCCACACTGCTTTATATATTTGTTATAAAACATGGCTGGATGTAGCTTTCTGAAAACAGAAGGCTACACCCAGCTGCAGCTTCTACAGATGACAGAAGCAATAAGTTACAGCTATATCTGTAATAGTGTGAAGGCCCCATTCAAGGTCTGCTAATGGAGTAGCTTAAGCCAGCGCCAACTCATCTAAAAGGAGATGTATAGCCATATTTCAAATTCAAATGTTGGAACACGACTGCATTAAATTATAGCCAGTAATGTACTGTGTTTGGCATCACAATATAATACTTTGAAAAGTAGACAGTGGTGTGAAATGAATCATTTTGTGATCTGTCATATTGAAAATGGATTTTGCAGCATGTTCTTTGCAAACTCAACACAAACACGTGCACAAAAAACCATTTTATCAAATGTTGTATGTATGGGTGAATTCTTCTGACAAAGATTGTTAGATGCATGTTATTTAATTGGCTAAAACAAACAAACAAACAAACAAACAAACAAACAAACAAAAAAAACATTCTTACCACACAGTCCTCAGTCCTCACTACTGCAACTAAAGCATTAAAGCTCAAGGCTACTTTGACAGGAAACATATTTTTTTCCTCACTGGATGAGAAATCTCATCCAGAAAGATTTTCAATATGTGGGCAGGACTCCTCAGATACATAGGCATATTTGGTTTATTCATAACAGCAATCCCCAGTCACAGGTTGTGACAGGTGCATGTGAGTAGCCTGACCTAATATGACCTTTGCTAGAGTAGCCACTGACTCAGTAAACACAATCACTTAAATGAAAGGATGACACTGACTGCTGCTGTCATTAGGCTGAATTTTACAGTTAATGGGCTATTATAAACCCAGAAACTATTAACTTAGTCTTTTTATAATCTGTCAGATTTGCAACTACAGACAATCTACTATTAGTATTTTGAATGCCTTTGTCAAACACTACTCTGTGAAGTCTTTTAGAGTACTTTTTTATCAGACACAGAGTTACTGTAGTTTTTGTCGTGCCCTTCTTTAAAGAAATGTGAACAATAGCCCTAAACTTGATGAGGCATCTGTAAATTCAGGATGATACAATCCCATGAGGGTAAAGATCAACTGACCATGAAAAGTAACCAAATTTCATAATTACATTGCAATTACCATCTGTTTAGTAAGCACTCTTGTTTGTCATCGACTTATGTAACAGAAAATTGCTTCTGAAAAAATATCTCAGGTCATAATTTTCCTGGAACAGATTAAAACAGCCTCTTGCAGGGGGACCAGTTGTATTAGCAAGTTGGTGTGTTATTTTAAGTAAAATAAAATATGCTGAATGATGTAGATATGGATGAAGTAAAATTCAGGGAAATATTTAAGTACATTTAAATTAAAAATACCTGGATGCACAAATACCAAGTGTGATTCAATTTAGATTAAAGAAAATAACATTAGTACTGGCAAGCATTTGAAATATTGCACTAAGGTTAAATATATAAAACAAGGCAAAAAGACTACATCAATCTGGGAAAACAAATAAATCTTGATGTATATTTAGGACAGGGACATTAAAGAGAAATGTAAGATGTTATATCTTGAATTTCCACATACATGTAACTGCTTCCTATCATAAATTAGAAAGTTAAAACAAGCTTTAACACAGCAAATCAAGCTAGTGTGCTTCTTCACGCCAGGCATATGTTTCTTCCAACCAACTGTAAGAAAGTGCACCAGAGCTCTTAAAGGTGTTTGCATGGTCCAATTAACACCAGATGCTAGCCCTTAGCTAACTTACCGAACCTCATAATGCACAGACCTCCAAGGAGTGAACATGGTCCAGTTAGCACCAGATGCTAGCCCCTTCTCTCACTGTCTTCAGCCAAAAAATATCCATAAATTAGTTCTACTTCCTTGCCCTGGCCACCTCTATATTTGCAGTTTATAAATACTTTTAAGGTAAAATTGCCTTAAAGAGAGGAAAACAAATGTGTAGGTTGTATTTCCACCTCCTGGATGAAAAAAAAACAAAAGTATTATTTTAATAATGTCTTACACTAATATTAAGACCCAATAACAAATCATGAAACATATCTAATAGATCCTAATCACATATGCTTTTACATTCATTGGGATTCTACAGAGAACACCACAGAACACTGAATATCTATACAGTAGAGCTGAATTAAATCTATTCTGAATACAACACCTAACCTACAAAATGTGACTAGACACTCATTCAAAAATAAGTTGAGCTTTGAAGCACTGGACAGAACACATTTATTTAATAAATTTTAAAAAGTTATTAAGCTGTTGTTGTGTATATATGTTATGCTTTTAATAAGTGACCCAAGTTAGGAAAAAGTTCAACTTTGAAAATGCAAGAGCTTGGCCTTTCAGCTGCACAGTCAACAGAAATGGAGAAAAAAGGGCTAGTATTTCTGAAAACCTAGAGACATAGTATCTAATTTAATGGACAGAAAACAAAATCAAACATATAGAGTGAACACCATGCGTAGAGGAACATTTGTCTCAAAAAGATGGCAAATGTTTCACGTGATTAACAAAAAAAAAAAAAAAGTTCTCCACAAACAAAGTAAACAACTTGAATTGAAATGAAGCCACCTTACAAATATATGTACCATAACCTGAATAGCTACTCGAGTACATATTATTCACATCAACTTCAAGGATTTGATTATTATCACATTCAAAAAGCTTCCCATGCATACCAATGCTCACGTGTGTGATCAGGTTGCATTTGCATGTGAAGTCTTGATACCCTTTTCGCAGTCTGAGCTTCACAATGATCTACAAAGGTAAGCTGCATTTAAGTGCTGTGGAAAACATGGGCATTTTGGCTTTTGATGGATTCATGTGTAGTGAGACAAGACATTTTTCTAAATAGACAGCTTGCTACTTCTCAATAACAACCCATACACTTACCAGGTATTGACTCTAGATAAATCACAACTACACTGGAAAAACTGGGGAACAACTCCAGGCAAAAGGCAGATATTTAGACACCAATAGAGAACACGGTAGGCTCGCTCAGTGGCTTATTGTCTGAAGTGAGCACATGTTTGGAACAGTTTGTGATGTTAATAGATTTAAGCTCATTACTTTAGAAAACTCTCAGCCGACTAGCAGGTCACAAATCAGAATATCCCAGCTGAGGCAATGGTGCTAACATTGCACCATGGTCCTGCTTTATTTTTCATTTGAAAATCATATGATCATTCATTTGTGGCAATGTTGAGGCTAATTTCTCTCCTTCACTTCAAGGAAAACTTTAAGGTTTCTGTTTTTCACTGCCTAATATGGCTACTGTAAATTATACAGTACATAGCTCACTGACATGCAAGAAACTGATGGCTGATTACAGGCTGCTTAGCAACACCAAGATGGCCCTATGGAAAAAAAAATGCACCAGTATGATTGGGATTACAAATGCATGTAGAGGAGCATAATTGTTTTAAGTGCAATCACCCCTTAGGGGTATTAAACAAACATACTCTTGTACAGTTTTGAATTTATTGATTTTCCATTTTCTTTTCTTATACATATACTCTCTATGCATTTGCTCACATCAGATACAACAGATTTAATTGTGACAAAACTTGAAATAATAACACATAATACTGCAAACCTGCACTCATTTGGCCAAATATGCACAACAAATGTAAACTGCTACGGTATGGCACTTCTTATAAAGACATATATTGATAATAATAATGATTACATTTGGTGAAAAGCTGAGAAAGCTCACTTCTTATCATCTGGGTTCAAAAACCTATACTGGCTTAACAAAAGCAGGGCAAACAGAGGAAAGATACACAAGGGCTGCTGAACTGGAAACAGACTGTACAATGTGGCCAACCTATCTACTCATACAAAACATTGACAGTCTGCCTAGAAACACACAGGGCTGGCAGACAGACACTAACCCTGGGTGTTTTCAAAACAGTGAAATGCATGATTAATGGCAACTTGCCACTTTTCGAAGCACCAGAGAATGCCTCCCAATAGAAAAGCTACTAAACCTTGAGTGATTTCCTACATTTCCAGATTCACACCATCAGTGCTAACTACAGGTAAGTACCTTAAAATAGTAATATCTGTTCACAACAAAACTCTAACCCAGAATACAGATGCCTTCTAAAGAAAAACTCCCCATGAGGTATATAAAGCACAAATATGATGATGGGAATAAATGATGTCTTCTATGAGATGCACTTTGTAAAAGAATATATTTTCATGCCTAGAGAAGGCATTGCTTTAACTCTCAAAGTACTCTATACCAACCAGTAGCCTATGTTGCTCAGCGTAATACGCATCACTGAAGAGAACACAATGACAAGGAAGCAGTGAGTGATGATATGGATCACAGCACAGTTATATGGCTGCAAAGTTGTATATATCGCCCATACATGTTGAACATTCAATTAAATTCAATTCATCCATCCATCCATCCATTTTCTTCTGCTTATCCGGGGCCCGGGTCGCGGAGTCAGCAGTCTAAGCAGAGAAGCCCAGACCTCCCTCACCCCAGCCACCTCCTCCAGCTTATCCAGGGGAACACCAAAGCAATCCCAGGCCAGCTGAGAGATATAATCTCTCCAGCATGTCCTGGGTCTGATCAGGGGCCTCCTCCCACCCAGGCACTCTACTCTGAGCCCCTCCCAGATGGCTGAGCTCCTTACCCTATCTCTAAGCTCATTTCCACCTCTTGTATCCGCAATCTCGTTCTTTCGGTCACTACCCAAAGCCCATGACCATAGGTGAGAGTAGGAACGTAGATTGACCGATAATTCAAGAGCTTCGCTCTTACACTCAGCTCTCTCTTCACCACGATGGACCGGTACAACGTGGAACGGCCTGCCTGATCTGAACCAAAGCGGTGTTCTGTTACTGGACTTCTGTGCAAACCACAGTTTGTCCATAGCGAACACCATGTTCGAACATAAGGGTGTCCATAAGTGCACATGGCACCAGGACACCCTAGGTCGCAGGTCGATGATTGATTTTGTAATCGTATCATCAGATTTGTGGCCGTATGTTCTGAGTTGGATCAGGTGCCTGTCGTGGTGGTAACCCTGAACCAAATGGTGGACACCGGAGGTGAAGGGAGCCATCAAGCAGAAGAAGTAGTCCTATCGGGCTTGGTTAGTGCGTGGGACTTCGGAAGCAGCTGATGGCCAAGTGGAATGTGGCTCGGGCAGTGGCTGAAGCAAAAGCTCGGGTGTGGGAGGAGTTTGGTGAGGCCACGGAAAAAGACTTTCAGACTGCCTCAAAGCGATTCTGGCAAACCGTCAGGCGACTCAGGATGGTGTATAGTGTGGGCGGGGTGCTGCTGACTTCAAATGAGGATATAGTCAGGCAGTGGAATACTTCGAGGACCTCCTTAATCCCACTGACACGTCTTCTGTAGAGGAAGCAGAGTCTGGGGAAAAGGGGGAC